>JAHZMV010002023.1:0-23618 GCA_027743765.1 Coecobrya sp. COE2
TCGATTAAAGCTGAAACGAAAAAGAAAATAACTGAAAACTCACCCAAATTCATGGAAGTAAATAAAACTTAAAAAACCAAAAACTGCATTTAATATATATCACTTATAGCTCATTCAAATAAAACCAATTATAGTATATCACTGAAATTTTATTGATGTTATAAACATAAACAAACAATTCAAACTAAACCTGGGCAAACTAATCATTACAAATTGTATCAAAATCGGGGAAATTAAATTTAAACGAAATTCCAGGAAATCACAAGCACGTACACGAACTGTTCATCATTCATGATAATAATATTATTTGCATGCAAACAAATATATATGTTCTTTCAAGGTGATGAACTCTACACACATTCTTTCATATTCTCGTTACACACTTTGTATTTCCATTTCCAAGTCAAGAAACTTACTCTGGGTCTCTGTCTCTGTGGGTCAGTCAGTTGCTAAAAGAACAATAAACAGCTCACAAATCAGAGTGATATAAAAACTTGTTTGATAGATGATACTAGACACTGACATAACATGTATCTGAGCAGCGTATCAGAACAATCAAGTAATCATCCATATCATCAAAACGAGTGCGTACACATACATACATATGCATACATCATCCAGTGGCAGTAATAAAATCCGTTATGCAAGTTACTCCTTTCTTTGGATATTTTTATTATGAGTGATGCCTACAAAACTTTATCTCATTATGATCATGATCATGCATCTTCTTGGTGATGGTGAATGGGTGAATGGGTAGTTTAGTACATAAGAGGCCTGAAAATTTACAACAACAAGTAAAATGCTAACGTGCTGGAAATTGGATGAAGAGATAGACGTAAATTTACAGCTACTACTTTGCTTGCCGTTCATGCATGTTTTCTGTAAACTTTTTCTCCTCTCCTGCTGGAGCTGCAGCTGGACGGTGAGAAAGGGTGACGGTGAAATTCTGCTCCGTTGCTGTGCATATGTTATTTTTCTCTATTTTTGCTTGGTAGATAGTGGTAGACGGTTTGATGTTGATGATCATGATGACGACGTTGTTGCTGGTGATGTAAAACTCCAAATTCTTCATAATATGCAGCTGACTTCATATATACCGCATATGCTCAAGAAATCTTATATCTCCATGAAATGCGTATAAAAGTACAGGCTGTATAATAATTTCAATGAAATCAATCTTCCCGATTCGTCATCAGTTTATAGGGAGTAAAGTATCGTTTTAAGGAAGCAAAACAACTTTAAAGTTTGACCCATGCAATAATAATAATCATACATATATAACGATATAACATATATTCTGCATGAAAGTTTGGACTTGGGATTACTGAGTCAATGCAAACTCTATTGTTACTCAACTTTCACCAGAAATACTATAAGTACTTCCGAGTTAGTAAATTTGTGCATATTCATTCAATTGAATAAAAAATACTGGGATAGGGGATTTTAGAAGAATCATGATCTCCCCAACATGTAAGTGAGAGTACCATGTTATATTGCTCAGTTATTTAATTCAAATATTACTTGGGTGTACAAGTGTATGCGATATTTAATATATTCGTTTATCACTGTAACGCTGTAAAATGGCTAAAGTATGTAAATAATATGTGGTAAATTAAAAACTGTAAAATATTTGTTTTTATAGGCACCTTGCATGATGGGAAAGAAATTGGACGAAGACGGTCAGTTAGCAAACATGTTTCAATTTCCATTACATCAGCTTCATTTCACGATGATGATGACAAATACTCAGATTGGCAATAATTTTCCATCGGCCATTAGGACCCCATCTTCCATTCTGAATCTCTACAATACAAAGACACTACCTTCCACTTTTATACTACACTGCTTGTAGAATAAAATAATTTTTTACTCCTGAACCAATCCAGATATATTCCTGCAGCTACCTAAATTAAATAAATATAGGTACGTATTTTACAAAAAGCAAGTAATTTTGCATTCGCCAAACACCGACTAAATTTGTAAAAAATGTCAAGATAATATGTAATCATTTTGCTATAATATATTCATTTTGTCTTAGATTTATCAGAAATGGATCAACTTAGCAATCTTGAAAGTGCTAATGGAATGAGACGCGCACATCAAAATATTATAAGGATGCACATTTTATTTGGTGTCTGACTGCGTTTTACAATCGTAAAATATTTTGTGAATGTGCCAATGTAGCAAAATATTTTTTACGTAAATTAGTCATTCTCTACACTTAATCGAAGGAAAATTTACCAAAAGACAAATAATAACCATATATATAAGGTAAGTATATTTTTTATCATTAGCTTCAGAGTAATAAATATAATGAAAATGTATTTACATAGGGACTTTACGATTATGTGCATTTCTTAGTGCATTCATCGATTAAATGCAAGCATAATATGTAGGAAGAAGCCCTTCTGAACAGATTTTATTGCAGAATGAAGCGTTTAATGAATTAAAAAAGTAGCCGGGATTCGTAGCATTATTCAATGATGAAAGAGGTATAACATAAAGGAATCGCGATTTACGAATTCTGTGAACAATCAGTTTTAAATATGTACCTTTCATTCTACATATTAGTCTTCCTTGTAAAATAATTTCTGCAATAATAAGTACAAACAATTTATCTGTTACTCAATTGGCGTCACTCGTTTCACATCTTCGTTTTGATTGTTCCCACTAACATGGAACATTGTATGCACGCCTTTTTGTCAAAAATAAAAAGGGTTATTTTAAAATGAACTTAAGTATGTAATTATGACAGAGGTTGTATGCTGCGTTGAGTAATTAATTGATCTGTAAGCAAAGCATGCGCTTACTGGAGTTGAAAACACATCATCACGTTAAGGATTACCTAACAAGCCAGATTTAAAAAAGCTCGAATTGAATCAACCTTACCGTACGCCAGTCTGAAACGAATGTACATTTTCCGCTCCACCCCGACAATACGCGACAAGGTGGCAATTGTTAAATGAATGTGGAAAGCTTTGAGTTGGAGTAAATTTCATTGAATTTTTATTATGTAAACTACCAAAATTTCAGAGGTACTGCCACACGGTTTACATTACATTCGAATGAGCAAAAATATACATTTTATTACAGTTTAAGTACTTTATTAAGAATAAAATTTTATTAGGTATCATTCCATTGTCAGTCATCTTTAATATGCCATCATCGGTAGGGGATTTTAAAATTAAAATGGATTATGACAAATTGGAAAAATTGACTGATAACTGATAAATTTGATAAAACGTTGTACGTGAACGGAGCTCTGTTACATGCTAGCTTTTATGTGCGTCATCCGAGAAGCAAAAATTGACAGAATCGAGGAGCTATGTAAATGATCCCGAAAGTAAAAATGGAATAATTGAATTTTCCTTTAAGCTGTTAGATAGGGAAATGCAACTACCTTACATTTACATGGTTCAAACTTGAAAGTCATGTAATGTTTGAGACTGTATTAAACTGGAGGACATCATTGATCCTTGGGCTCGCATGTTTGCACTTCGTACCTCATAGCATATTATGTACATGTATCAATTGGGCAGGGTCGCTTGAGGAAACGACAGGTAGCTCTAACGTGTGCAGGTAAACATGAGTTTATAATGGCATGCAATGCTAATAATGTACAATAATAGTGTATTTCCCCAAAACGAATAGTATCGGTAGTGAATTCCGTTCGCAAACAAACTATCCTTTGTTTCAAACGCTTCCGGTCCAGTAGATAATATCGTGCAGGTGTCCTGTTATGTCGATTTCCTGAACTCATTTCATTGATGCGAGTGGTTTTTTCTGTCCCAGGGCAGGGAGGAGATTTTACCTATAAATAGCATGTTTTACGAGGAAAAGGTTTACTTGACCTGGTCATATTAACTGAAGGCTCATTTGTACGAAGGGCGATGGAGCGGAAATTAACAGAAATAATAAAAAAGAAGCGACAAATGTTGACAAATGACTTAGTGTGTAAGTAGTAGAGTAGGTTTGGGTTTTACTGCGGTAATTCCGTATACCTAAATTATTTGATTGCTCATAAAGAACAAATTGTGTGCTATTGATTGAACACTTTGTGGTATCAGAAAAACCGCACATAGGTATTATATTACCTGACCAATTACTGTAATAGGTCACTAAATTATGAAAAATGAATGGCTTAAATGTATAGATTAAGATGCCTGGCATTGGCTATTAAATAATATATTGCTTATTGCCTTGATGTAACACGTCATTTCGTTAGTGTATGGTAAATAGAGTGGTGGCTGTAAATAGCTTATAGAGTCATCATGAAATATGATCTTTCATTAGCACTCCACGATATATTCTTTACAATGTGCACAATTGCATATAGGCATTATTTTATGGTAATACGAAATGATTGACATGAGATGCGCTTCTGTCGCTGCAAACATTTTAAAGTGGCATCCTTCTGCAGACGCATGGCATGAAATTTTTGATCACATTTAATTTTTCAAAGAACGGTTGGCTGATCGGCAGATAATACTAGCACGAGCAAAGTAAATCAAAAGTCAGTGCTGAGTGCAGTTCAAAAGTGCGAATGTTGACGTTAAGTTACATATTACACCAGATTTTTATTATTAGACTGTGATGATGATTGTTTGATGGTATGCTTTTTTGATAAATCCATTGTGATGAGTTCATCCCAAAAACTAGAAACTTCAAATTAGCCAGCTCTATGTATAAAGTTTGTGTGGCAGTAGTGTTACATAACAATATTCGTGTAACGTTTCGTTAAATAATAAAACAACAATAAGTACGAACATTGCCACCATTGACGTATTGCCACACATACAGCTTTTTGTAGCAATGTAGATTTTCAGTGAATTTGAAAATCATTCATACGCAATGAATCAGTTTTCCTGGTTTAGCCTAGGCGAAAACAGTATTTTGAGAGCGTAGCGTCATTCTAAAACAGGGCAACATGAAACATTCATGTAAATTTATTTGTTTAGGTCGGTATAATTTCTACCTTCAACCTTAACCCATCAAAGTCACAGCATGAATCGGTTTGATAAAAGTGAGAATCATTTCATGACAAGCGATTTTTAATGAAATGTTCCACACTACCCAAGGAATGCATTACGTTTATTGACAACACTTTTCATTTCAATAAAGGATTGTGCTCTGGTAGTGAAAAGTGATGTTTGTACAAGAATATTACGTTCTTATTGTGTGAAATTAACCGGACCGTGATGTGTAAATTGTTTGTTATTATTTACAATTGCAAAATCTTGATTATAAAAACATTAGGAGTGATAATTTGTTGGAAACACAGATTCATATTAAATAAGAATTAATTCTTTGCATATTATGTATGCCAATGCAGCCCACATCGGGAAATTTATGTAGGAAAGTTTTTAAATGAAATTCAAATACAGTGAAAGTGACAGTATAAAATTGGTATTCTGTATGTTTTATTTCCAATTGTCAGCTCAACTTTTATTCTGAATTATATTAGCACGTATTTCCATCATCCCAGTCAGCACAATTTTCCATCAACTTGGCAGTTTGTATACTAATACAATAGTTGAAAATTGACACATTGCTCATTGTTGATGATTTGCAATTCCGACTTATGTCGGTAATAGTAAAATGTTGGGGAAGGAGCAAACATATTCACGACAACTTACAAAGATAGAATATACCAGAATTTTTTCTTAAAAACGAAGATGTGTTGGCGTTTTCAGATCATGTTCAGTGCTCCCGTTCTGTCAAATCGTCTGAATGTATAATATATTGCGTAACTGTATTTCTTACTTCGCAGTTTCAGATAATGATTTTTTATCTTGCAAAGTGTTTAATCTTCTTGTTCCCTCGACGTCTTTAGGACACGAATATCATAAGAATAAGCACATCCGTCAGTGTTGTTCCCCTACCGTACTAATTATATGTCACTTATCTCATCATTCCAGTTTATTCTTTTCATTGCACATTCTACTCACTCGGTTTACTTTCAGGAAAGGGACAACCAGTGGATTGAAGAGAGTGTGAATCATCGTCATATTAAATTGCATAAGGTATCATTCCAAATCTGAGTTAAATGTGTATGTAAGACAGATACATAGTTCAGGGTACTGTATAAGCGTACATGATGTGTGTTTAAAACAGAGCGGCATAAACTACAGTTATAATTATGATTAATACCACAGAAAATCATTAAATGTCTATTGCGTTAATTCCAGAGGAGTATATTTTATTAGAGGGTGTTTAGTGTTCTGTTTTTGTGGAGTATTTATGGTCGCAGTGGCACATGTTTTATTTATTAAGTTTCTGGACTGACGACGACTGTGTAAGAGAGATAACAATAACCAGCTAAAAAGTTTATGATAATATCCTGAGATGCACATGTTACCCCTCTGCTTCTCTCTTTAACAACAGATAAAATATTTCTCCATACGAATACGAATGGATGAATAGAGAAGAACCAGATAAAAGCAGAGACACATTATATTATTGTTATTTACTATTTCTACATAGATCCAAGTAATTTCATCTTTTGTATTCGAAGCTATCTGAATGGCTCGCTCAGCTCAGACGTTTTGAGTTAATAACACATACACTCATAGAATTTTTATAGATCTGTCAAAATAGGGATAAATATAGGGATGCGATATACATGGAACAAAACATATAGCTTCTTTTTCAACTTCATTATTATGGAGACAGACACGACACATTGGTTCCAATTGTATTATGTTGATCAGCCTCGTCACTTGACATCATCAACCTCATCGACATTTTTTTCTCTGTGAATAATTTAATTTTTATAGTGAAGGATTTCATAGCATAATGCCACACTCCCCATTCATATGTATCCTCTGTCAATGTTAAAAGTTTAGTTTCGTTAGCGGTAGGACAATAGGAACATTTCGGTAAAATAAACTTGCATTTCCTCTCCCTCCCTCTCTCTCCTATATTTTTTGCTCTAAATACTACAAGCTAACTTTCCAAGTATATACATTCATTTATGTGTATGTGTGTATCAGCCAAGTTTGAAACAACAATCTGCAACAATCGACAGTTTTCATGCAAATAATGCGTGTCCCCGTACAATTCATGTTGTATACTTTGGTACAGTTTTAGAGCGATGTAATCTTCCACTATCCATCCACCGTATCATGATCGTGATTCATGGAATCAGTTTCATGCATGCAAATCACTTAACAGTCTATTGTCATTACTACATATACTTAATGTAAACTATAGGTAGTTGTCATGGAAATATAAGGCTTTGAATGAATACTTTGAACTTAAACTCGCTCATTTGATTATTTCAATCCTAACAAGAGACAAAATGGTGACAGTGATACATTGATTTAATTTTTATTAATGGAAACTTTTTCGAAACAACAATGTGAATGTGAAATATATTACAGGTAGGAATTATTTCTAGCAGATTATATTAGTGTTGACTACGTCGTGGTGATGCTTAGATTAGAGAGTTGAAAATGTGTTGTATTATAGTATTCATATTTGAACCGTTCGTATATTTAAAATGTAAAGGAAGTAAAACGGGTTTATGGTGAACTAAGAATTTGAGTGATTTGGTTTGATGTACAGTTTATATACAATACCTAAACTTCGTCATTACCATCAATCAACAGACAGAAGAGTGTGTGAACAATGCATACTCCAGGCAGATTGGGAAGAAGCTTCATCGCAACACTCTCAGTGGGAATTATTTTTGGATTTGGATTCGCATACGTTCTTCTTAATATTAACACTGCGTCAATACAACAGTCTTCTCTGACTTACTTTCAACCACCTCAAAGGTTCCATTATTTCTCCTACATCATACATAACCTAGTGTAATATTGTGTCAGTTTGTTAATAATTGAGTTTTGGTTGAAATTTTTTTTAAATTCTTAGTTAAACAATAGTTTTGATTACAAATTGAGTTTAATATGCTTAAAAATATTATATCAATGAAATTAATAGCACTGGCTGAAGTATTATCTTAATTAATGCATGTTTTACAGTGTATCATATCACCCCGCAAAATGGTATTTCACCTTATTTTTCTGCTGTACAACAGATACGAATGCATGCAAGTTTAATTTGTACCTATATTTACAAGTTGTGAAATATTTGGTATTTGATTTGATTTATACTTTGAATACCTTACTGTTTTAAATTGCGTTTTATGCACTAGTTACACCACACCGAGTAATGATTATTATTTCCAATAAGCCATTTTGCTAACATAAATAATAAGAAATATGGATTCTCTTTTTTGTGCCTCAATAGGTTTCAGTCTGATACTTCCGATGAACCAGAACTAAAGACACCTGAATCGCTCGATGATCACGGGCACAGACATGGCGAAGAGCGTGGTGATCCTCATTCTCATGCTGCTGTAGAGGGTGACGCTGGCCCTTCAAAAGAAGTGTCAGAACATGAGCCGGATGAAGAGATGCACAAAGGAGCTGATATCGAGGCTCAAACTCTTGCGAAGGAAGTAAGAGTTCTGTGTTGGATCATGACTACTCCGGCTAATCACAAGAAAAAAGCTATCCATGTAAAGAGGACATGGGGAAAAAGATGCAACAAACTGTTGTTCATGAGCAGTGAAGATGGTGAGTCATTTCGTGTATCACTATAATTTGTGGTTTGAATCTTTTAGCAAACTACGTGATGTGTAATGTAAGGATATTGATAAGGATGTGTTTCCATTTCATGAAATTACATCTTCTCAATTTTTCCACTTCAGGCAAATCAAAAATGAAATTCGTCGTAAGTGTTACTGGCATAGCGTAGCACTTTCTTGTACTAAAATATGTTGTCCATGTGTTTTCTAAAGATGCCGGACTACCTAGCGTTGGGCTTAAAAATGTGAAAGAAGGCAGAAATTATTTGTGGGCAAAAACCAAGGAAGCCTTCAAATATGTCTATGATCATCACTTCGAAGATGCGGATTGGTTCATGAAAGGTATACTTTCAGCTTTTCTCATTCTGACCAAATTTTTGCTGTTTAGAATGCTTAGTGAATTTTCACAACAATAGCTTGACGCATAAAATGTTCTATTCTGTATTCCAGCCGACGATGACACATTTGTGGTGGTGGAGAACTTGAGATTCATGCTAAAAGACTACGACCCCAATTATCCAATATACTTCGGGTGCAAATTCAGACCTTACGTTGACCAGGGCTATATGAGCGGTGGTGCAGGTATGAATAGACATAGTTCATACAAGACAGCTTTATCGTATTACTATAGACCAAGCTATTAATTATTCACAATTTTGTTCTTGTACCTTTTAAAGGATACGTGTTAAGTAAAGAAGCACTCAGGAAATTTGTCGAAGAAGCCATGCCAAGTAAATCAAAATGCAGGCAAGACCATGGTGGTGCAGAAGATGTAGAAATGGGTGAGTGTTTCAGCAACAACATGAATTGCATTTTAATGTTACTTTTTTGTCTCATCTATCATTTCCCCCATTTTAATATCCACAGGACGTTGTATGCAAAATGTTGGTGTTGAAGCTGGTGACTCTCGAGACGGCTACGGTCGATATAGATTTTTACCATTTGTTCCTGAACACCATGTTATCCCTGGCCATGTAGATGAAAACTTTTGGTACTGGAAGTATATTTACTACCCGCAAAAGCAGGTGAAGCCTATGAAGCATTTTGATTTTGTACTTTTCATGCCAAAATAAAATATATGGGCATATTTTTTGAAACTTTTTGTTTGGATTGCAGGGCATGGACTGCTGTTCTGATACAGCTGTGTCATTCCACTACGTGACACCCAGTCAAATGTATGTGTTAGAGTATTTACTGTACCATCTAAGGCCTTATGGAATTTCTCCAAATCTCCATAAATCAACTTCCATAGAACCTATAACTTCTTCTAGTCCTCCTACGCAGTCAGTTTTTATTGCGGACGCAACGGAACCGGAAGTCGACGACGGGGAAACGGTAGCTGCTTCCAGTGTTAGTAATAAAATTACACAAGAGCCAACTAAAAATCTAGTCAGTACAGCTATTAATAGTAATAGTTATAGCAAGATAACTTATGTGTCATCACCTAATGATGCTGCTGTTATACAATCTGTGACAAATAATACAATTTAGGTGCGATGATCGTTGGTATATAATAGGCTATATGATGAAAACGGTGGGCTACCAAATTACCAATTTCATATTTGTTATTTATTTAAATGAACACGTTATGTAATGTAGCTAGTAAATTTTGTTCCGTTTTGTGATAAACCGAATTATTGTAAGAATTTAGTTGTTTATAGTTTTATGAGATGACGAGTTCAAATCTTATTGCATTTTTTGAAAAGTATGAATTAAAGGAATGATACCGGTTAAGAAAGCTATAATATGATAAGTTGTTGTGTTCTGGTTACTCGTATTACCACATAATAAACAAAATGTATTATGTGATATGTATTTATATATAAAATATTATCTGCACAACCATTACTTATCTCCAATCAAGACACGGTAAATTATATTAATAAAATGGCTGTGAGCTTTTTTGTTACGTTCAATCTCTGTCTTTTTACAAACACTGTTATTTTTGCACATGGAGCACGCGGGCAGCATTGACATTGTTTCCACCATTTTTCACACCTTCTTAGATTTGTCATCTTCTGTCAGCACCTAAATACCTTAAAGCATGAATATTTCACCCAAGAAAAAAATTGCACTGAAAAAAGGAAGGAAAACTATGGCAGATGGTATGCGTTCTTGAGTGTTGTTCTGAATCAGCATATCAAGGTCATGTCATTTTGGTCTAAGATCTTTTTGCTGTAGGAACTGGATTAGAGGGTACACATAATAAACACTAATAGTAAGTATTATAATTATAATATTACCATATTCCACAAAATTGCACATTGACGCCCCCATGCATGTTCCGGTAGAGTGTTGGCGAAAAAGGCAGCAGCTGCAATTTGTGTCAAAATGCCAAGTCCATCCTCAAAGATTACTAAATGAGATTACGCGCATTCAAAGGAAAAATTGAACTGGAGGACACCTCCATAATAATATAAAGTCTTTAAGGAATAGTAAATGAGAAAATGTACACACTTTTTTATTATATGCACCCGTGATTACGACACATACCGTAGTGTCATGTTAAAAGCGGATGAAATAAATTTATTGAAGCATATGCACTTAATCATTTTTGAAGTATTCTTGGTCAGAAGTATAATCATCTTTGTAAAAACTTTCTTCGTATCCTATAATCTAACGGGGAAGTTATTGATGACACGTTCCGTGTGGAAATTATGACTGCATGTGTCTTCTTATGTCATCAGAAGGAAAGATCAAGCAGGAAAACAAGGAATGCCAAAAAAGCGCAAATGAAATGAAAGTTTAGGTATCAATTGAGCATGTGCTGCTAAATTAGATCAGAGAGAGAAAAATGCGACGACGACCTTCACAAAACAAATTAGCCAAAATAATGTATTTAATTAATAATGAACATATAAATCAGTATTTTATCAAGAATCAAGATTGCTTTTCGTGATAATAATATTTAGTTTAAGATAACCTATACGGTTTAAATGGGCCAGAATTGTGAAATGTATGTACCTAATGCAAATGTACTAGATTTTTTAACGATGTTTGTGTCATTGAACGTATTTAAGTATATGTATGTATGTTTGTCCGCGTCTTCTCCTGAAAGTTAAAATGAACTCTAAGATTTNCCTTCACAAAACAAATTAGCCAAAATAATGTATTTAATTAATAATGAACATATAAATCAGTATTTTATCAAGAATCAAGATTGCTTTTCGTGATAATAATATTTAGTTTAAGAAGATAACCTATACGGTTTAAATGGGCCAGAATTGTGAAATGTATGTACCTAATGCAAATATACTAGATTTTTTAACGATGTTTGTGTCATTGAACGTATTTAAGTATATGTATGTATGTTTGTCCGCGTCTTCTCCTGAAAGTTAAAATGAACTCTAAGATATTATGCAAATTCTTTTAAAACAGGATATGGTGATCATTATCGTGTTGTGCAAATGTGCAGATTGAAATGCAGAATCTTCGGATCTTTATGTAAAAATGTTTTACGTATGTGTGTTGTGTAAGCAATTCCGCTTAGCTGTCGACTAAAAAGCGAGACTGGTCCAGATTGCGTCTTGTTGTGTGTATATATGTATCAGTGTTTATGATTTTGTGATAATGCGAGAAAGATGATAATTTTCCGTATATATTTTTTGTGTATAATGTCATACCGTATCCATAATGTTCATGTTAAAATACCAGAATGCGTCTTGTTGTGTGTATATATGTATCAGTGTTTATGATTTTGTGATAATGCGAGAAAGATGATAATTTTCCGTATATATTTTTTGTGTATAATGTCATACCGTATCCATTAATGTTCATGTTAAAATATTATTGTTCTGAAATAATGGTACATTTTAAAGAAAACATTAAATACAGATGTTAAACATTATTTAACAAAGTACTCTAGCTCTGGTAGTGATCCAATAAAAATCTACAAACGAGAAAGAGAGTGAACTTTTTTTGTGCCTGTCGATTTTTACTATTAAAATTGTGAGTTAACTATGAAAAGAGAAAAAAAGAGTGTATGTGTACCTATGTGGAACATTAAAATAAGTACGCTATATAGAATCCATAAATGTATACACAAAATGAAATTGATGAGTTCCGCCTTTTCCCAGTGATCGTAGACGCAGTAGTTAATAATTTTCTAGCTATTGTACAAGAATAAATAAGCAACCACAAGAAAGTCGCATACAACGGAATCTGTTCTCGTTCACATGTGTCGACTGTTGCCCATACCTCCATGACCAGCTTGCGACGCCCCTTTGTTATAGCCCATTTGCAGATTCAGAACACCTTCAGATGCTCTCAGTTGCTCTTCAGTAAACTCACGTTCATTCTTTTCGGCCATTTTTGGCCCAAGTGTTGGCCCTGTCCATTCAGGATGCTTTTGAGTCTGCGAAAAAAATGCGCATGAAAAATTACACGTAATCAATCATCTTGTCAACGAATTTACCCGAAAAAACATTCTTGTAAAATTGAGGCTTGCGAAATGTGAGCGTGTGTGGCTGGCGTATAATATATTATGTGAAAGCGTTTAGCTTACAATCCTGCCCAGGGAGAAAAGACAGAGAGCAACTTGGTTTATGTTTCTCCTCTCAAAGAGATCCGCGGTTTGAAAGATTTCCTCCTCTGGAACGCCATACTTTTTGATTGCTGCCTGAAACCTACAAGAAAGACACGACATGGAAAGTAGAATGATTGGAGAAAGTACTTTATATTTTATATCTAAAATATTTCATTTTAAAATGATCCAAATTTCTTCCGGTTTATCTTTAAACAAATAAATTATATGATTTTCATACAACATGTATGCAAATGTGCAGTTATTGGCTGTATAACATGTTTTATTTTATAGTTTTATGTATGCATTTTTATAGATAGGTTGAATGTACGCAGCTTGCGTATCAAGGTATCAAATATCGAAGTAAACAGCAAACGAGGCAATTTTGTGTGTGAAAACAAGCCATTCCACGAGCAAGTTTGACAGTTTATTTGGAATTGCGTGGGTGGCTGAGAAACTACTGTTGTCAAAATGTGTCTTAAAATGTCTCCGTGAAAAAGGGCACGGTTCCAAATTCGATTTAATTCAATTTTAAACCAATACGCATGCATACAATGCAGCTTCACATATTGATCTTATTAACTGCATTTATATAAGTACATGTTCAAAACTGTCAAGTCTAGCCTATCGTTGGAAAATATACCTAGATGAATACTCTCTGAGTTGAAAGAAAGATCAACTAACAAATATATTGTTTATCTAAATTACATGCAATTATTTTAATTTGAGCTAAAAAGTTAAAAAAATTATTCCAATTTACACAACACTCGGATGAGTGGAACAAAGTTCAAAGCCCAACCAACCAGACTAATTTTGTTTCTCTTTTCTGGATATGGCTGGTAATCCACCACAAAAATAGTTGTTGTTGTGAATGCAAACAAGTTAAGTACTTCCCTGCATGTGCCCTCTCTCCACTTAATTTCCCTCAGCGTGAACATTTATGAACCGTAAGCCGAAACCGACAAAGCATCGTCGTTACTCCCTAATGATTTCGCTATGACTAGACAAATCAATGAATCCTAGGAATGTTGCATCTACAGATTTTTCTCGTTATTCAGATGTTCAATGAACATTTTTGGAATTCTCGACTCGTTAAAGAGCACACTTTTTATCTTTGTACAGCTGCACTTTGTACGAATTAAATATGTACCGAATTCCTTCCAGAAACATTGAAGCAACTGTGGTTTCATGTTTCTCGTTCCCCATTAATTATCTTAACCACACAAATTATTAATGTATCGCGATTTATTTCTATTTAATAACAAGGTTTTTAACATACAAAAAAATGATTCATTAATAACGTCAAATTATATATGCCTGTCATTCCATGCTAAATGCTATTCTCTTTCCTTCAATTAAACCGTATCACTAATTATACAAAACAAAAACGACCGATTTAACAGAACAAACAAAATAGCCACTTACAGCCATTATGTTGAAGAAAGGACAGATATATATGCAATAAAAATCCTCTGGAACGTTTGAAAATACTGTGACCGTAAAATTAAACTGGCTTCGCTTTTTATCTCTGCGTAAAACCGTTTGTTGTTTCAATAACTCTTTCAGTAATGAAGAACAAGAGAAACAACAAAGGAATCTCTTCGTCAATTCTCACTTTCTTGGATTGGAAAGCTTACTCCTTTGACAAGAATCTTTGGCTATGTCACGAGAGTAACTGAAGCCAAGAGTAGATTTGTTGGAGTGCTCCTCCTGAGGAGAAGACGGAGCAAGAGCAAAAGTTAAGTAACAAGAAACAGGATGACCTAAAAATATATGAATCTAGTTGTGTTTCAAATTCTACAAAGGCTAGTGAGTACCACTCTTCTTCTTATATTTATCTATTTGTAACGAATAAGTCTGTGAAATGATGATGATGATGGTGCCTCGTGAGAACATGGTATTTTAACTTCACACTCCCTATCCATGCATCGTCATCGCAAGGGAAAGATAATAGATAGAGGGAAAAGTCGTCTCCGTCTCTTATACAATTTTTTTCTCTTTTTTATTACCTATGCAGCTTTCACACATGTTCGAAAAGCATATTAAGTGTATCCACATGATGACATCCATACGCACATGCAGAATAGAACGGAACGTTCTGGCTTACTGCAAAAATTGGCAAAAATACACCTCCGCATTAGATCACCATAAGCATGCAGTTTTGAATTTCGACAATTTTTATTTTTTCATGCTGTACTTCTACTCTACAGCCTTGCTGTTATGATAATAATGCATGATCGTTAAAAACCGTTATTATTATGTCGCTTTCTACGCGGCATTCATATAAAAACTCCAACCTAGTTTGCAGCGGAAAATAATATGTGTACAGCCACAGCCCAAACCGCTTCATCTCTTCTGATGATGGTGAGTGAATTATATTGGTTCCGGTATGGAGGAAACATCCATCTCATCTTTGTACTACTTAAACTTTCTACTCATATACTATTACAGAAATGTTCTTGTCTTCTGTTCACTTTCTCAGATTCATGGGCTATTTTTGGAATCTCATAAACGTATGACCACACCATACTATATATCCATAATATATAACGCAGAGTTGAATGCATACATAAATATGTTTATGAATTTACGTAATGTACTTTAGGAAATCCCCCAAACTTCTATCGACATTATTATTGTAACATTCAAATGATTGGTATTAGTAAAATGGTATGTTGTCTTACAGTTAAGTTAGTTGCAGTTTACTCATTGTTCAAAAACCGGATAAGTTGTAGTTTTTTTCAGAGCACTTTTACGATTCAGTTAGAAAACTAATTTTTTACAGACACTGATGAGCATGCCAAAATAGGCTTTTCTGTTTACGCATTTGTATTCATCTTGTTTTGCCATGAGTTTCTTGAAAACTTTAAGAACAGTTGTCTTATTATTATTGGCGAAAGCCAAATGGAAAAATTTTAAGCTGATATTTATTCCAAACATTTTAACTGTTTTTGTAGCAGAGATTTGATATGTGGAGCTGCCCTAAAACTCACAGGACGGACGGGTGTTCCCCATAAAATATAAATAAACATTAAAAAATAATATGTAGCCCGTTTGATGGGATGACCGTGACCTGTTGTAAATTTTGCAATTTTAGCATTAAAACATAAAAATGTAGAAATCGAAGCTGAGATTAAAGAAATGGGATTTCAACATGGAATAGAATTTATGAATCCAACTCATTTTTTCCAATGAATCATATTCCTGTCAGACCAAAATACATCATCATCTGAATAAAAAAGATGTTACTGAATTTCTAGAATAATAATAAAAATGAGTTTATAAAATGATTCTTGATTTCGTTAGTGCACTCATAAATATTTATAGCTGAAACGTAAATAAGTGTAAAACCATTTATTGGAGTAAATAAATTATACAAAGTTGCAGAGTAGATCATTAAAGTGTCCATGTGAGTATTATTAAATGCTCATCAAGAAAATGTCATTTAAACACAAATCATCAAAAACATTTAAAGTATCGTCTGGTTATTCTCTACTCGAAAGTAAGACGTTAGACGTTTTGTCATTAGCTTGAAATGGTTACACGTGTGAGGTTACTTGACATGAAAAGAGACATTTTCTGAAAGCCAATGTGGAAGCAAATGACACGGCCGATGAGCTGAATCGTTTCATCATCACTCCTACGCGATTCACGTCTCATGTATGTGCAAATCCCTATATTATCAGACTAGACGTTTAGGTTTATGTGGTATTTACTTGGTTTCTCTCTGTATGTACTTGTCTTTCATACAAGAGAAGAGAATCAAGTACAAAAAGTATAATCACATCAATATACACAGGAAACAGTAATTTGACGTCATAGCGTCGGTGTTGGAAGAGTTAACGACAAGCAATGCATGTCAAAGAGTGATTATAATTGTGAATGTTGTATTATTATTGGAGGAGAAAGAGGATAGAGCAGATGGCTTTAAAAACATCAACGGAATTATCTGATCCGTTGCCAAAATCCAAATGTTAGCTTCTTTGCGATAATTTCTGGTTTGCAGAACAAATACGAGTTGCAATTAGCAAAATCCCATGTCCGTATGTTCATTCTTGTATATTGGCAGAAGTAGCATAGATGAAGTTCAAAGTTTGTTGTTTAAAGGGCAGCGTGTCAAAAGTGATCTGGAATCCGATTCGTGTCCTATTTAAAGAGATGCATTGACGTAGAGCAGAAAATTGACAGCTTTTACTTTCTTTCGCAAAAAAAATCTGTAACTTCATTCATCCCATTTTGTAAATGGATTCAGTGGAATATGAATGCGTAATAAAATTTACAATGAAAATATACAGAGAATGTGAAATAACTTTTTTGCAAGTTCAATAACAACTCTTTGTGTGGCTTGCCGTTTAATTTACATATTTTGTTATTTCCTAGTAAATTGCTTGCATGTTTAGATCATCTTATCTAGACAGATTAAATGCTTACTTTGGGGTAGCGTTAAGTAATACTATTTAGGTATGCTAAATGAAATGGATTGTGCATTGACGACAATTGGAACATCAATATTAATTACGTGACAGCAAGAAAAATCATTTGTTGCCAAAAACGTATATAACAATAGCGAAAAGTAAAATACTGGGAAATTGGACTGCTGAAATTGAAACATTCAGTAGAGTACAAAGAAGAAAATTAAATTATCATATTTCAGTTTCTTTTCCTTGAAATTCGTATGGATTTTTTTGCGTATCTCCCAGTTGGCATATAAAAACAATTTATTCAGTTTGCAAACATCATCAGTGGAACAAGCCTACTTCAAATTGTAGACGGCTCCATTACGGCATCTTGAACAAAGAGGCGAGAAGTCTCTCTAGATGCAACTTGCAACAAGTCCTGGTTCTTCTTCGAGTCTTCTCTACAATAGAGTACAAAGAAGAAAATTAAATTATCATATTTCAGTTTCTTTTCCTTGAAATTCGTATGGATTTTTTTGCGTATCTCCCAGTTGGCATATAAAAACATTTATTCAGTTTACAAACAGTATCAGTGGAACAAGCTTACTTCAAATTGTACAAGGCTCCATTACGGCATCTTGAACAAAGAGGCGAGAAGTCTCTCTAGATGCAACTTGCAACAAGTCCTGGTTCTTCTTCGAGTCTTCTCTTCTAGTCACAAGATGGAAATGGATTACAACAAGAAGCATCATCTTTTCTTGCGCTTTGCTTCCTTTGAATGAGGAACGACCTCGACGATTTTTTATCAAGTTGAGTGTTAGTGTAAACTCATGATACGAAACACGTACGTTGATCATAAATTTGTGCAAGCACTTTCATATGACAATATGAAGGATGGTGATGGGGTTAATTAACATCATTTCGCCACTTTTTATGCGGTCACAGTTTTTTATTAGAAAGGCACGATGTTTTGTGAGGTCATTTTACTCTATTTATTATGTAGGTGTGTGAATGGACAAAGGCAAAGGAAAAAAATGCGAAAGCATAAGGAAGTAAATTGGCAACTAGCAATAACGGAAACATTCATTCCATTCAGCACCAACAACTAACATCATACATTCTAAGCAATATTCCCATGAAACCATGCGAAAGAGGCAAATGTTTATGCAACTAGTGACTGCATTAACCTTATCAAGTCGCGATCCGCATTCTTCTGCTAATTGAGTGTAAACACAAATGCATCAACATGTTAGAGCTTTTAAACGTCGTCTTCAGATTTAACAATCCGCAAACTTGAAATGAGCACATCACGAATGAACCACTAGATAGAATGGATTTTTATTTTTGCGAAAAGAGTCCTCTAAAGAAAATAGATAATGTAATATATACTTTCTCATGTTCCCCCTATCTAAAGCTCTCAGTACTTTGTTGAAATAACATTTATTATTTTTATCTCTTATTTTTATCTGATAGAATGTACCCAGTGACACAAATGACATCACATAGAAATTTTTTATAACTTGATTGAGAAAAATTACACAAATAGCAACACAACGAACATACAGACATTTTTATGCAATAAAAGTGTTGCAAGGATGTACATATGCAAGTGCATTCACAGCTAGTTAGTCACAACTGACTAGCGATGTACGATAAAAGAATTTAATCGGATGTATGAATGGCTGCTGATTGAAGTATAGTTTATTATTATGAATAAATCATCGTCCAACCTCGATCAATTTCTTTTTACCTCTACTCCCTGATTTACATTTGCCTTTTAACTTAGTTGATTTTCTTGAAAGAGTCATTCTTTGTAATATACCTAAATCCATTAAAATCGGCAATCGCGTCTCCTTCTTGCCTTTCATCTTACATTATATAGTATTGCATTCATATACCATAAGAAATTAATATTCTTATTTAAATATTATTTGTTTTTGAGAAAGGTAAAAAAGAAGAATATGCAGGTGCAAGTGTATTTCCTATCTCATGTGTGTCAAACAAAGCACACTCACAGCCTCTTCTGAGAAACCACTGATAACAGTAGTCGATACGTCCTTTTCTTTTTTCTATATCAGCTTCAGTTATGTACTAGTTATTTATTTATGTAGGAAAAAAGAGGGTGTCTTGAACAAAATGGTATAAAAACTATATTGGGGGATTTCCTCAATAAGTACTTTCTGTCTTGTAGAGACGATCTCCCAGCAAACACATTGAATAAAATGGGATATAATATAATGTAACATAATATAATGGCGCATTAAATGGATTTACAACAAGAAGTGAGCTTCCTTCCTATTTTCTTCAAGCTGCTTTCCTTATTTTGCCATTTCGTGGTGAAACCATCCGCATCCGAATCATGAAAATTGAATGCACTCGAAACTCATAAAAACTTACACTTCACCTATGTGGACATATATACTACCCATATTGCTTTACAGCACAATTTTGTTCTAAGGTAAGTTTACGTACGTATTTTACGCACGTATGGTACATGTTCTATGATTGCATATGTGTGCGCTCAAGTAAGGAAATCCATAAAATAGGCCCTCTTTCTCTTCTCCTCACTACTGTGCATAGTGGACGCATCCGAATCATGAAAATTGAATGCACTCGAAACTCATAAAAACTTACACTTCACCTATGTGGACATATATACTACCTATATCGCTTTACAACACAATTTTGTTCTAAGGTAAGTTTACGTACGTTATTTTACGCACGTATGGTACATGTTCTATGATTACATATGTGTGCGCTCAAGTAAGGAAATCCATAAAATAGGCCCTCTTTCTCTTCTCCTCACTACTGTGCATAGTGGTAAAACCATGATAGAGTCATTGCGATACATTATTTGTGGCTTGAATTTTATGACAGAGCACGGCAGGTTTTGTGAGTTTGTGGGACATTTCTACCCCATCACCATCATTATTATGATCGTAAAAGCGATATCGTCATCCCTTTTCTTATTCCTTCATACTCACGACACATAAGCCAAAACCAGTCCTGTGGTGTTTTTCTACTGAAAGTGTTTGCATTACGGGGAGTAGTAGTAGTATGAGCTAAGCCGAACACAACATAAACTGTCTTACAAGACACTAAAAATGCACCAAATGCACCACTTACTTTATAAGAAAAGGGTTTCGAGCATAGAATTTCATAACGCAATAATGCTTTCAACTAGTGAATTAGCCTGCTCTCGTTACTAGTTTATTCAATTTCCACTCTCTTTTTTACCATCGACAGCAACATATAATATTTTCTTGCTTTTAACAAAGTATGTAGTAGTACATGTACGAGGAGGACATAAGACGTACGGTTATTGGTGGTGGAAGTGCATATTATAAAACACACTCAAGGAATTCATCCTTTACTCAGCTAGCTCACTTCCCTTCCTTTTAAGCTTAAAAGCTGACAAAGATCCACTTTAGGCATTGCTCACGCTAGTATAAGGTAAACACACGGATAACATTGAAATTGTAAAGTTACACCTTCCGTATCGCATAAGCCAGAAAGGAGAAACAACCCCAGATAAAATATGCATGATATGCTTGTTCATAACATGAATATAAAAATGTAACGTGTGTGTACCTGCGTTCGTTTTGATGCCTCATCCAAAAGACACCCTTCTTGCCTTTCTGTGAACCCTGCTGTCTTGAGAATTTTGTTAAGACATGGGAAAGTTTTTGTCCTGTTCTGTTGGACGTTGTGCATGTCCTCTGCATACATTTTCTTTTCCTTCTTTACCATTCTTATGCATAAAACGAATTATCATGAAGACATATTATGTGCGTGCGTAGGTAGGATTTTTATGTTTAGAATAAAAAAAAAGATATATATATCTAGTTTGTGTAATACTACATACTTTTTTTATATACAAGCATGTTACAATAGCTTGACTTATTGCTTTCCTTCTTGTCAGGCAGCAGAGAGGAGGAATGAGGAATACCTTGTCTATAACAATGCATGCAAACACATTTTGTAATAATAAAAGCAGTAAAAAAAGAAACATCAGGACTTGCCAACACGTATGTTTAAACGAGTGAGGAGGTGTATTGTTGTTATCATTTCTTATCTAAAATGCACCTTGAGCCTGTTTTTATTATTATGATAGTTTTTCATGTTATGTGTACAATAGGCAGATTAGACATATAAAATGAAATACATGTACGTGAGTGAGTCTCGTTGGCTGTTTTAAGATCTCTGTCCGTATATGCTGAGCTGAGAGAGTCTCTCTTTTTTCCAAAGTAATCTGCCTACCTAACATATTAGACTACAAAATTTTGTTATGTATGTACTACATCTTTTCACGTCCCCTTTCTTTCATCATCATCATCAGTTTCCCTATGTCCATGTATGTAAATAAATATACGTATATTTGCAGACCTACAATAATAATACACACATTATAACACGATTATACAGAGATATCATTATGTTATTGTAAAAAAATATATTATGGGATTAGTTTATATGTACGTGAAAGAGAGGTGTAAAAAGAGTTGTTAAAGAATTGCTGTTCAATTGCACATACACACAAGAGCACCAATATAGTTTTTTTTTCTCTAGTTTCTATTTTAGCAACACTTAATTATGTGACAGAATTCCATTCTGCGTAAAAATGTGTAAACGCAAAGCAAATTTAATTTTTGTTTTATTCATGATTCGTGTATGAGCAACAAAATGAATTGTGGCACTAATAAAGGAATACGCATGTAGTGAAAAAGGAAATAAATTAAGTTATCTTCAAAAGTGCAAAAATATACGTATATACAAAACGTGTCTTCCAAGCAAAAAAGGATTCCATTCCATATCTATAATTTGAAGTATTATCCAAAAAATATTACTAATTTTTTTTGCTTGATTTACAAATTACTTCTTGTTCCGTGAAAGTATAGACATGCTTTTTGTGCATATCTGTTCATAAAGGTGACTTCTGGTGAAGAAAAGTGAAAAAAGAGTTTTTAAGCGAATATCAAGTTACTGTTAAATTTTACTACTACCTACTTTCTCCTGGAAAAAATATCCATGAATTGAGCTTATCATGTGAATTTTCTGCCTTTGCCACCAATAAAGGTATGTGTCATGTAAAGTTGCATGAGAATCTTTTCTCGGTGGGAACACAGAAAGGGTAACATCAGTGCTTTCTTTGCAAATTTTGCAGGATAAAAGTCCTACATGTTCAAAGCTTTGATAAGCATTGCCAAAAGCTAATGAGCCAATTGAATCTTGACAATGGAGGAAACCAAAATAATTTATCACATTGATGACGAAGAGACTCCGTATTTGGTCAAAATACCTGTGCCACCGGACCGTGTAACGCTAGCAGACTTTAAAAATGTGCTCAATAGGCCAAACTACAAGTTCTTTTTTAAATCGATGGACGATGATTTTGGGTATGCTGGAAATTAGTATCAAGTCATATCAGTTTCGTGTTTATGAGAATCCTACAATGTTTCATGTATTTAACTTTCTCCTGCCTTTAAATTAAATAGGGTTGTCAAAGAAGAAATTGTCGATGATGATGCCCACCTTCCATGTTTTAATGGACGAGTAGTTTCATGGGTAAAAATCCAAATTGTTGCCTGAATGTTATTACTTGACTGAGTGATTTATTTTCAAGCAAAAGAAAGTGATTTTTTAATGATTTTCCTTTATGAATTGCAGCTCGTTTCATCAGAAGGCAGCAATGCCTCAGACTCCCATTCACACTGTGCCGATAGCATTGCTCCCTTAGGAGATGGTCGACCTCTCGACAAACTTAGACCAGGGTATATTTTCAATAAATGCAGCAATTATTTTATCAAACTACTAATTATGTTTCACTAAACATGTATTCAACATAAATTTCAGGCCTAGAAACGGTCGAGGTCCAAATAAACTATTTCCCGATGATACAACGACCTGTACAGAAACTGAATCAGTCATTAGCTCTAGGAGAGGTACGTACACTTATAAAATACCGTGTTATAAATTATGACTGCAAATATGTCTCCCGGAAATCTTATCAGTATCTTTATTTATTTTTTTCAAAATTTAATTTACACTCAGGTTTCAACTATCCAGGTCAGCGACCAAGAAAAGATCCAAATCTCAGAATGGTAGA
>JAHZMV010002024.1:0-17485 GCA_027743765.1 Coecobrya sp. COE2
TAAATATACATGTGGTTTTCTGATAGCTGTAATCAGTTCTTATGTGTGCTATGGGTGGCATCCACATATCATAATGTCATTTAAAATAACATTAAAGTCTGCAAAAATGATGAAAACCCATATTGTGTAATTTCCCTTTTTTCATACTACAATAATTACCTAGTTATGGTTATAAGTTGGTTATATGAATGCGGTATGATACGATGTGGCTTTGATTTCCTATAGGCGCATATACTAGCAATGCAACGGTCAGTGTGGGAAAATTTCCTTCTTGCAATTGATTATCTACTTGTCACATAAATATTATTAAGTTATCAGCCTTATTTACTTCTGCTTTTTTTGATAAATATATAAGCATACCGAAGTTGATTTCCTTCTTTTTATCTTAAAAATGAGAAATATTCTCAAAGTTTTCTTGAAGAAATGCTCAATATCGGAAGAATCAAACGATATAAAATCACTAACGTTTTATGAAAAAATAATTCAATACCTGTGCCCACACATGTAAATTGACAATTTTATGTTACCTGCATGTGTCGGTCCTACAATTTTGCTGTGATTATTTACTTATTTTTAGTATATTTTTACCAGAATTGTACACTTGGCTATAAATAAAATCCACAAGTAGTGATTATACAATGATTTCTTCCTCTTCAGAGAAAAACAATGGAATCATTAGCTAACCAACAAAGTACATGTAAAATGTCACAAATATCAAAGCCCGTGTACTAACAATAAGTTAACATCTAAAATGACATTAGTGACAAAGTGACCAACCGGATATATTCCTTGTAGTAATTCCATATTATTCTTGTTCCCCACATTGTTTTTAAACAATGACACAATCAGTAGAGTGCATAATAAAACTAGTGCATTATATGTATCAACATGGTATACGATTTTTATAGGTGTAATCACATGAGGAACGAAGACTGTTCAACAAGGGAGCATTAGCACATGCAATAACTCCAACTTAAATTACCGATAAAATTTCATAGCATATAAACTGGCGACGTGACATACTAAAATATGCGAAAATGTTGAGGTTTAAGTGAGTTGATTGAAGTAAGTAAACGTGTGCATTATATTGGTAGTTCACAGTAAAGAATAAAAGTAATTTTAAACTATGCAGTAATTTCAGTGAATACTGCAGTTTAACTGCTCGTCAAAATCAATTTAAGAATATCTGTCCTATCTCAGCTACTGCAATTGTCTTTTCATTATTATTACTATTACCTATGCAGTCCATAGAAGAATGCACTTTGCACTATTCTTGAATACATGCACCTGTATTCCTGTCAATAAAACGAGTCTGATGACAGTTAAATGTTTGAACGTCAGTCATAGCGTACCAAGTAAATAACTTAATTGCTATAATTCGATATTCAGTGATTATCTAAGCGTTTGCTCTTCATTTATGGATTTGGAAGTTAGATGTTTAACCTATATATTTAATTTACATTCATTGATGTATTATAATTATAGTACCATTTGCGACAGTGTGTTATGTGGAAGATTTTATAGATTTTACAACTTTTTGATGCAATTGCCAGCTAAGTAAGCGCTGTCTACCACAAATTNCTTAATTGCTATAATTCGATATTCAGTGATTATCTAAGCGTTTGCTCTTCATTTATGGATTTGGAAGTTAGATGTTTAACTTATATATTTAATTTACATTCATTGATGCATTATAAGTATAGTACCATTTGCGACACTGTGTTATGTGTAAGATTTTATAGATTTTACAACATTTTGATGCAATTGCCAGCTAAGTAAGCGCTGTCTACCACAAATTTGAAATTTGTGGTTTTACTGTACCATAATAATGTACAAAACTTTGACTGTCCCAGTAAACGTAATGAAACTATGACTGACTCAAATATTATGATAGATAGTGGTGCTGATGTTCTTGTAATCTAATAGTAATTAATTAATGCCCAATTCGAAACAATAGGACGGTATCATTTCCATTCACTACCATTAGGAAACATGGCATGATAAAATTTAGGCAACTCGTCTAAAGAAAACTACCACACATGTATAATTTTACATTTTGCCGCAGCCAATGGGCACTTCAACTTGACAATTTTGGGTTTTATTTTGACATGGGAAATCGTGGGAATTGCATCAGGAAGAGTATGGCGAACAGATTTTATTCATGTTTATGTTAAGTAATTTCTCACCATCGGAAGACAAGCCTTATGTATGATTCACTCTGTAAGTAGTAGGTAATGAGATGCAAGCATTTCTAGTGACAAGGGTACGCATTTTGGTTTAACTGTGCTCAACGCACTTTTTATTTTGGCTTTTTTCTAACGTATGATTTGCAGTCATGATGATGTTAAGAGTTGTAGTTCTACCAAACCGACGATTAGTCGACAATTCACGCCACAAGATTTGTGGACCCATTAAAGCATTCATTCATCGGATTATGCTAAAATAACATGTTATCTATAAAACTGTTAAGAATGAATGGCATTCCTATTCAAATTAACTGCAAACTGCTACCATTACAGGTGGCAGGTGGACACATTTTCCTTAAATGTGAAAACACGTCACTTTCCCTGTCACTCCTCTGTTAAGTAATTGACCTTAAATTAACTAAAGTGGACATGGTTGAAAATCAGATTTTAACATCGTCTCCACTATAAACGCATACTGAAAATGTTTTCCATTTCCCATTGTTGAGGTTTCGAATTTGCACGAAGCAAATTTATATACCTACTCAGGAATTTCATCGAAACAATTAATTTTCAAGACGACTATGGAATTGACTATATTCTATGAGGCTATTGAACTGTATCTTTATATTAAGTGTGTTTGAATGATGTCGTGATATTCTTCTGTTGATAAAACCTTTTTAGACTTCATATTATTCTACATACCTGTCCGCACATTTGACTGTCGTTGCACCACCGTTGTAAATGAATTTGCTTTAACCATTATTTATTTACTATACATGAAATGGCAAGTTCGTGTGAATACCACAACTTTTGTCGACAAACAATAATTGAATGACATCAGCAGGATGCACATGGAAGTGCAATAAATGTAACATTAATAACTTTTTGTTGGTAAATTCATTATGCTTGTTTGTATAGGAGCATTTTTATAATAATCATTGTGGTTTAGAGAAACTGCGGTTCCTATTAATTTACTCTGTACTCCTGGTAAGAAAATCAGAATACACGGATAACGACAATGAGGTATTTTCTATTCACTTTCAGGAACCAAAGCATTATTTCTAATCTGAAACATTGTCAATAAAATTCATGTCTATTTTCATGATCATGAACCTGTATTAACATTTTGTATGGTGACAAAAGAGTATTCGTTCATATGTAACAAAAGCCAATAACTATAAACATTTTTACATGATAAGATAGTTTTGTTCTCCACAATTACGAGTACGTGTAAACAATTTTATGTGGACTAAATTGAACACAAAATGCCATATTACCTACTCCTTTAATTTTGGGATGGTGAATGGTGACCTATAGCCTAACCTCAATGGTGAAAATAAGCATAAAACCTACCTTGGTATATATGTTCATGCGCAAATGAGTTCACTCACAGAGAGGCCGAGAGGGTTGGGTACCGACATGATTTCGGTTTCACTATACTTTAAGTTTTGTTAAATTCATTCCACCCACTCGACTTTCTGTCCAAATAAAAATACAAGCACACACGTTTTTTCCCTTTAAAGACAAAAGAAAAAGTAAACTTTGTTTTCCTTCTCTATACGAAAAATGACCAAAAGTCACTGAAACAGACTGAGAGTTCACACACTTTTCGGCCATAAGTATTATAAGCACACAGGGAAATAAATCTTCATTGTATACTAACCAAAGCAGTAATAATATGACGATTGCCCATTGACCCCTGCCCCCAGAAGAGAGATAAGTCAATAAGTGAATAAATGTGAACAATGTCATTGCAGGTGTGTGTGTGCATACACGAATGGGTAATCCATCTACTTTCATGAATACCTAATTCCCAATTTTTAAAATACGCAAATACAATATCCATCGTCAATTAAGCATATATTATTTTATATTATAACTTGTAGTAGTGCTATTCTTATAAGCATGATCATCATCATCTTCTTCTGGCTCACTGACTCACTTTTTGCCTTTATATACCCAGTTTGGTATAAAAGGAATCGCAATCTTTTGAATTTACAACGGAAAAGAGTTGTTACATACAAGGCACTGCTGCTATACACATGTATTTCATTCAAATGGTTTAACTGGCGAGAGATTACTATCTTATCATGAAGAGCATGAGAAACGAGCATGCCCGTCTTTTGCATCGATGCATTTTCATTTGCAAAAAAACAATTGTTCCTCACAGCAAGGTATATTATAATAATATTGTTTACGACCACGATTAGTGTTGGAGCTCTAAACCAACTCTTTTCACTCAACAAGTGTATATCTCTCTGTTTCATGTACAGAAATTCTTTTCATTGATTTATCAGGAATGAGAAAACCTATTACTATGTTTCCTTATTGTGATGATGATGATAATTCGCGTTTATAGTCTTTCAAAGAAAAGTCTGCAACTTTGTGATATAATGACATCAAACGGGTGACATGATGATTACGACTGTACAACTGGCAAGATATCATCTTCAACTTTAAATATATAGAAAATTATATATTATACGACAAAACTAATCATATTGCTGCATTGCGCGAGCGCTTAATGATAAAAAAGCTTAGATATTGCGTTCTGAAGAAAGTACCATATAACATAATGACCCGTAAATGACAACTAACGCTTTACGCTTTGCTTGAAACTCTTATAATAATAATATATGAGATTCAGATTAAGAAAATTGATCTTCTCTTTACTATCGACATACAAATTATCTTCTTGCTCATCCTATCGTTTTTTAACAAACATCACACTAACTTGACTTACTTTACTTTCCATTTTCTTCTCGTGTTCATGTTGTTACTTTATAACAAGTGAACTCAGCTACTAACTTTTTTGTGATACCACAGCTTTTATAACCGTGCCGTCAGTAAACTTAAAGTTTACTTCCAGATTTATAGCGTCTATCAAATCCGTTTTATATATGATTTTTTTATGTTGATGAATGCACTTCTTGTCTTTAACTATCATTTCCACCTTCTTGTCTATCTCTATTTTGCAACAGAAGACCCCCCTCGTGTTATCAGCAATGGTGACGCAACCACCCAATATTTTACCGGGGATAGGGCTCGTACCCGCCCCGTTGGCTTGCTATCTACAAATCTTGGAGCATTTGTCACATCTGGCACGACCACTGAATACTTGACCAAAATCCTTGGCACTTACATAAAGGGTACATACGCCCGTATCATTTCCACTAGTTCCAAGGTTTATCACGCAGTTCCCACAGACGGGGCAGATTTTGCCACCGGTGCTGTTCGGCCAACTGGCTTTATTGCATCAACTGTCTCAACTGAGGTCAATGGTTATGCCACCACTCATCATACAACCGACTACTACAGAACTTATATTGATGGAACTTATGCTCAGCTTGTGAGTAGCTACTCCAATGTCCAGTATCCAGGCTGGTACACGGAACAAATTGACCCTACCGCTGCTCCAGCAACGGCGTCATCACAAATTTATGCAACGAAAGCGTCCGACTTTCATGTGTCTGTATCCTCCTCCTCATCTGCCGGACCCAACATTTTACCTCACGAAGTGAGAGGATCATTTGTTAACAATGCTCAATCAAGGGCTGTAGCTGAGGTTGGCGTTGTTGTGTCTTCCTCCTCATCCTCTGGAGATGGAAGAGACGCCAACAGGCTGCGGGCATTAAGGCCAAATACCAATGGAGAGACAGAGTTGCGTGTTACCGGAACCCATGGCAAGTTTGTGCATACAGGACCGCCGGGTGAAGAAACCACCTATAATGTCTTTACTGGCAGCTACGTTCAAAACTCCAAGACGTTCCTGTTCTTCTTTGGAAACACTGTCATTGACCCAAGTAAGAGTGGTGAGAAACCTTCTCAGACCATCATGGTGGAAAATGGCACATCCAGCAATGTGCTCGTTGACATGACCAACAATTTAAGGGTTATTGTTCCTTCCAAGAACAAGCGCGTAATGGTTGACGGCTCGTTAAATGGGGAACATATGGATGGAGTCATTGTCGAAATTGAGGGATCTGAGCCAGGAATTGCTGACTCGGATGATGCCATCACGGTTGGTGGAGCCAGTGTAAAGAGTACTCCAAGCGATCCCAGAATCGACATGATTACCGTGAATTTGAACAAAAAGGGTAAAACTCGGGTCTCCACTTCTTCCTCATCTTCTTCCAGCAAGTCCACTGGAGGAAACAAGAGTGAAAATGATAATGAAATTCCACGGGCTCGCAAGGTTCCAGGGGAAGCTAGCAACAGTGCTACTCTTATCAGACCAGCCCGTACAAGAACTGTTAGTCTGCCAACATTTACGGTGGGACAACCTGATATTGAAGATGCTCCACTGGATTCCGAAACCAGTACTGCCGCTTCCAATAAGGTTGTTGTTGTCAACGTAGAGAGCTCCTCAACAAAATCCAAGTTGCGCGGTGGAGCTCCAGTGTTCCAAAAGCCAACAACTGAGCGTATTCAAAAGACCACGGAACGCATTCAAAGCTATTCCAGGAACAGTGCTAACAGCTACACCCCAACTTACAAGAATACTAACAAAATGCCCAACAGGAGCCATCGTGCTTTTGCTGGATTTGACATGGCCATGAAATTTAATGACATTGATAGCGATTTGCAATCTGCTGCCAGCACTGGCAGAGCTACTGTCACTTATGTTGGTTTTGCTGACTTTACCACAACGGTGGGAAATACCGTTATCGTTTTCATGCCAAGGACGAAAATGATTGAGGATTTAAATGTACACATTAGTGCTACTACTGTCCAGCTTCAATCATCAAGAGTGGAACCAACCAGATTTGTCTACCAACCTGATGAGGAGACCACTACACAAAGGCGTCCTTATGATGATGACGAAGAGGAAATTTCCGTTTCCCGACCAAAGGGAAGAAAAGTTGGTGTATCCGCTTCCGTCAGCATTAGCTCCAGCACCACTCCAAGAAATGAGGATGATGGTGAAACCACCACTGAAATCTCACCCAGCGAGGCTGTTCGTGAAGTTTCTGGAAGACAAACACTCATTCTTGGAAATAAGAAGAGTTCCTCCAGCTCTGGATCACGATTTAGTTCAGAATTTTTGCCAAAGGCTACCCCAGCCCTTCGACCATCCTTGGCTTCTAAATTCCGACCTTCTCTAGCATCCTCTTCTTCCTCCTCAAGTCAAGACAGGCGTAACTCTCTCTTTTCCAACGCAAACCGACCCAGATACACTCCAAAATCGTCCAAAACGTCCGAAGCAGTTGAGTCATCTCCAGTCGTTACAACTAAGCCGACATCTCAGTCAGGAGTGTACCAAGTTGCTTCAACCGCTGTATTCCAAACGGATGTTGTTAATCCCACCGGATTAGTTACCTCTATTGATGGTACTCTTATCCGTGACAAGAAAACTTACCTCTTTACTTCCCTCGTTTATGGAACTTTCATTGGTTCCAGTTACGCTCAAGTCATCAAGAGTACTTCTCGCCTTCTCCCAATAAAGGCCACAGCGTCTGCTGGTCCCACAGTAATCCGCCCCACTCCAAGCGCTCGCTTCCCACGACCTTCACACTCCCGTGGCTTCTTCAACGATGACATTGGCACAACTGAAAGCCCGACGACTGAGCCCTACGAGGAGGAAACCACCGTTCGGCCACTTGACCGCATGGAAATCAGTGTCAGCTCTACAACAGAACGTGGCGTATCCCAGGAAGATGACTATATTCCAACTACCACAAACCGAAACATTAAGGACATTGATGACGACTCGTACTATGACGATTATACCACCACCACTGAACGTGACCTTATTGAAAAGGAAAATGAGATTGAAAGAAGACGTAAGGTCTCAGGCCACGCTAAAGACCAAATTATTGTTGACAAAGATGATGAAATTCATTTGGAAGCTACCCCAACCACTCAAACGACGGACGAGGAGCAAACCATTTATGTCACACGAACGCAGCCAACAACCGTGTACAGAACATACACTTATTACACCACATATTTCATTCCAAAAGAAGAGTCCACCCTGACATCCGTTACATCCAGAGAGGTCACCAGCACCAGCGTTGGTCTCGTGAGGAAAACTTATTCCAGCATTAAACCTAGTGCAACGGAAGATTCTGCTGCTGAGGTCACGGAGAGTCTTTCTGAAGGAGAGAAATCTCGAGGAAAGTACAAGTCATCTTCACGCGGAAGAGTACGACCCTCTGGAGCGCAAGTGATTTACAAGACGTTTTACACAACTTTCACTTACCTTACAACTTTCTTCACTGGACAAACAAGTAGCATCAAGAGCCGTGAAGAAATTGTCTCCAATGTGGTTACCATTACGTCCGGCATTGGAAGCACGCCTACAACATCAGTCAAAATTCGTCCAACTTCCAGTGCCTTTTTGAGGTCCAAAGCATACAAAACCGTATCCCCACGGTTATCTAGCTCCGCTGCACAAGGAGGCAGTAGCAACGTCGGTGCCAGTTCTCCTGGACTTTCCAGGTATTCTTCCATCCGGAAACATCAACGGCTGTCCAGTAAAATTGTGTCTGTTCCACCCTCCCCATCAGCAAGCTTAAAATCCGCAAGTCGACCACCTTCAAAGATCATGGAACCTGTAACTGTTTTCAAAACGTTCTACACCACCTACACATATTTCACCACCCTATTCAATGGGGATGAGACTTCCATCAAGAGCCGAACGGAAGTGCTGACCAATGTTGTTCCAACGGTTACCCGCACAGCAATTATTCCAACAGCAACCATCTCTCCAACTGATCCCTCTGAGGAGTATTCTGAGGAATACGAGGAAGAAGACACGGAGCGACCTGACACTGCAGAAGAAAAGGACAAGTATGCCACCTCCACCGCTTTCAGAATGAGCAACAAGAACAAGCAAAAGGAAACGACATTTTATACCACCTACACTTATCTGACAACATCTTTGGGGCAAGATGGTAGGAGTCAAGTCCGAAGCTCTTTGAAAACCTTTACGAATGTCTTAGTCGCTGATAAAACAATACGCTCCGGAATGGTTGGCGTTATTGAGCCTACAAAACTTACCGGTAGGTCCGCTGGTCGCGGTGGGGCTAAAAAGACGGCGAGACCTTTCAGTACCGGCGATGATGATTTGAACGAGCTCGGAAGCAATGTGAGTGAAACAAGCGAAACCACCGTTAAGGATGATGATGAGGAGGAAGTCACCACGATTGATCCACACCATAACGACTACTATGAATTGGAGGGTTCAGAAACTCCCATCACCACTGACCGCAGCATTTTTGATGAGGAACTTGATAAGAGGAAGTCTTCCAAAAATGGAAGTGGAAAGAATAAGAAGAATAACAAGAGGAATGACGATGAAGAGAATGGTTTAGACGCTACTCCTATCTTGAAAACATATTTTACAACTTTCACTTATTACACCACCTTCTATCAAGATGGCAGTTCAACGGTGTCCAGTCGGTTGGAAACGAAAACGCAAGTAGTTTCTGATACTGTTCTGGGTGACGATGATGATTTTGAGCCAACCGCATCAGCAACTGAAGCCCTTTTGTCAACACCCGCTGAACCAATAACTTACTATACAACTTTCACTTACTGGACCACTTCCAGCATTGATGGTTCAACGATTGTCAACTCTCGGGAGGAAACTATAACTAATGTGGTTACCCCTGGAATTGAAGAAGCAAGTGGAATTAGAACAGTTACTCCATCAGGAAAAGCATTGAAGGCGTCTGAAAATGAGATTGTTCCCACTGCATCCAGTTCGGAACAGGAATTGACCACATTTTTCACAACTTTCACTTACTACACCACATCTTACATTGGAGACTCCACGGTTGTGAACAGTCGTCTTGAAACAGTGACGAACGTAGTAACAGGCACGGAGGCCCCAGTTTCCCCGACAAAACCGGCAGCTCGTGCTGTTGGAACTTCAGCCGCAGTGCAACAAATTGGAAGCGGTGATAAGGACGAGTACCAAGATTACGATCTTCAAACTGGTCTCTTGTCAACCATTGTGAGCTCTGAGGTGGTTGACAGAACGACGACGATATACTCTACGGATGTGTTTGGAACTTATATTGATGGCATCTATGCCCAAGTTTTGGAATCTACTTCTTCCGTTATCACCCCCACGGCAGCTGCAGAAACGAGATTCTTACCGGAAGCAACTGAGTCATCGACTGGGGTTGTTTCTGTGAACGAAGGGAAAACGGTGGACGCTGATGGCTTGCATACAACTTATTATGGAACAACAGCTTATGGTACTGTGATAGATGGTACATATGCACAATTGATTGAGACCTCGTCCAGCGTCAAAAATAAACCTGGGGCGACTGAAGAACTGGACGCTACCGAACAACAAAAGACTGGTCTTGTCAGAGTTATTGATGGAACACTGGTTGATGGGGATCACACGACTTACTACACGTCCAGCATTTTGGGGACATTTATTGGAGGTCAATATGCTCAAGTTATTGAAAGCACAAGTCGTTATGTGATCAGCCCCACTAAAACGGATGGAATTAGTACAGTGAAACCAACAAGGAATTTTGACTTAGAGGGGTCCATCACTGAAAGACCAGATGAGGAGGAAGGTACAACTACAGAAAAGAATTCAGAGCAAGATGAGGAAGAACAACCGGAAGTGAGACGTCCTGGAGTACTTCCGGGAAGGCGACCAAGTTTCGGAAAGAATAGAAATTCCTCTAGTAGATTGAGTTACAAGAGTAGTGTCAAATCAGCCACTCCATCCATCACACCATTTGCTTCAAGAAGTCGACCATCAGGATTTACTCCACGAGGTCGCAAATCTTCACCGGTAATTTCTCCCACAAAATCTGATAGCACACAGGGTGGATCCCCATCCACATCTGCTCGTGGATTCCAATCAAGAAGAAAATTCCAACGACCTGGAGAAGAAAGCAGCAGCAGCAGTTCGCCTTCTGAATCATCTAGCCCCACAACCGCAACTCCTAGATTGCCATTCTCTAGGGGCACTTCCCGCTTCCAACGTCCAAATTCAGGTTCTGGAGGCTCTAGATTTGCCTCATCCCGTGCTGAAATTCAGCCAACTTCTGCATCATCATCCAGCAGTTCTTCACCAGGTGGACGTGGAAGAAGCAGTTTCGGTCCAAGAGGCTCCTCCGTCGCTGGGGCAAGAGGTCGGGGATCATCCTCTGCTTTTACTAGAGGTGGAAGTTCAAGTAGTGCCGGATTCAGAAGTGGTGTAAGTAGTAGCAGATTCCTCCCAGGAAGAGGTCGACCTAGTGCAAGCATTAGCCCTTCAGCTACAACTGTCACTACAGTAAAACCAACCCAAGCTTTGAACGCTGACGAGGAAGAGTACGAAGTTGAGTATGAGTACGAGTCTCAACAGCCATCTACTTCTACAACGACCACTGAAAACCCACGTACTACTAGCAGGTTTGGTGGCGGTAGTAGATTCAGATTGAATCCCAGACTTCCCACTCCTGTTTCAACAAGTGGCACCACGTCCAGACCATCAACCACACGAAATCTTCCATTCCTCCGACGACAAAGCTTTTCCAAGCCAACTCTGCCAACAAGAGGCACCACACCGACAAGTGCATCAACACCAGAGGTGACTCCCACCACTGGGGAAATTCATGACGGCAACGGTGAAGAGTATGAAGAAGTTGAGGTAATTGAGTACGAAGAAGATGAGAAGCCATCTTCATCAACCACATCTACAGCTCGGCCACGTGCTGGTCTTCTTGGACGTAGACCTGGCAGTGCAACGGGCCTTTCGTCTCTCACCCAAAAACCATCTTCCCGTTCCCCACAATCTGCGACAACAAAGTCCAGATCCACAACAGAGTCGTCCCCTCCAGCTACACGAGCAACCACAACAAGAAGAACTTATGCCCCCAGAGCTAGACCCGCTGGTTTCCCCAAACCTATTGGAGTACCGGTCCGATCCACCAGCACCACAACCGAAAAGCCAGACTCCACACTGGAGGAATATTACGAAGAAGGAGATTTTGAATATGAGGAAAGCAAACATTATCCCGCAAACATAACCATTGACCAATCTTCAGGTGGTTCTGCGATAGTTGAGACAGTTGTTGAGCCAGATCAAGAGGTGGCTGGAACTGCTCCAGCTGCCGTTGTGGAAAGTCCGTCAAGTGTCGGTAGCGGTTTAGACGGTTCCCAATTAAGTGCTGTCGCTGCCAGTCAGGACAGCGTTGACACGGTTGATGCCCTCCTTTCCTACGCTGCTGGTTCCCCATATCTTCACGATGCCCCAGGAGAGCAAGAAGCTGCCGGTTTGTCAAGAAGAAGGAAGAGGTCAAATAACCCCAGGCAAGTTTATGACTATTATAGTTCATACAATCCTTACTTATATAATTATAACCAGCAGCAATTTGGTGCTCGCCATTCGCGAGGCACGCTTCGATCTAATTTCCCATCCAGTTCTAATACAAGACGTAGTGGTAGTAGCAGTAGTAGTAGTAATAATTATGGTAGTAGTAATTCACGTGGTGGCCCTACTTATGTTACTTCAGACTATGAATACGAATACTATGACGAACCATCTCCACCTCCGACAACCGCGGCTCCAGCCCGAACAGCGCCTTCTTCACGATTACGTGGACGTATTCAACCGACACCAACTTCTCCACGACGAACGCCATTCACACTAACCCACTCGGACAATTCTGCTACTAACAATAATAATAATTATAATACTAACACAAGAACTAATCCAACGACAAGGTCACGAACTTCAATACAGCCGTACTCTAGAACTACGAGTAGACCATCCTTACCTAGCTCCTCCAATTCAAACACCAGATCTTTTATTCCAAGACGCTCCCAATCTCGCTACCAAAGACCGACAGAGCCTCCAACCACAACCAGTAGAACAAATAGATTTAGGTCTCGTTACAATCCCAGAGATTCGATAACTACGGCAGCTCCCACTTACAGTAGAAGTCGTTTTGGCACCCAGCTAACCCGAGGTAGGGGTACCAGCTCCACTTCCAACTCTATCGGAAGTAGGTACAATAATGACAGTCCTCCATTTGAGGCAAGTACAATCACTGTAACTCATTTTATTCCACAAGAGACCACATTCCCGATAGTTAACGGTAAATCAACAGAGTATAAAACGGTGCTCACTCCCAGTCCTTCTGTGGAAGTACTTTCACCTTTCCAATACACTCAGATAGAGTATCTGGGAAAGCCAGTTCTGATTAAAAACGACGAGGTCACGTCAACAGTAGGGCCAGGTACGACAGAGGTCACCCAGTTCCTAATCCGAGAGAGTGCAACAAGCACAGTAACTTTCACCCCGACCACAATCCGGGGAAGAAAAACGTCTTTCTCCCACATACTACCAAGTACTGTGTACTCAGTAGAGCCGGTTGTTAGTACAATAACGAACCCCCTAGGCCTTCCACTCAACCAAAATCCTAATGATCCTAACCAGCTAACCAACTTGTTGTTGAACCAACTACTCGGACTAAATCCTAACCTCTTGGGTCTTCAAGGGCAACAGCTTCTAATGGCTAATCTGCTTAACCCCAATAACCAACTTAACCCAGAGCCTGCCACCCCAATCACACAGTACTCAACAATAACCACATCCTATACAACCACTGTCACAGATTTTACAAGCACAGTCATCCCCATCACTCTACACGGTAAAGCCATCAAGACGACCATTGTTGAGAGCTCAACCAAGGTCATTTCCGCCGTTGAGTATATCACATCCACAACAGTTATCACTCCGTCACCACCTCCCCAGTTATTGACACAGGTCACACAACCACCACCACAGGCAGCATTGCTTCAAAACCTGTTGCAGTCTCAGCTCCTCCAACAACAACTCCTTCAGCAGCAGCAACAACTGCAGCCCATTGTTCCAACCACACCTCCACAACTGCTCCTTCCACAGGTGCAACCCACACAACAGGTACCTCTCCTTCAGCAGTTACAACAGCTTCAACAAGCACAACAGACTACACAACAACCACCGCCTCTGTTACAACAGTTGCAACAAAAGCGTCAGCTACAACAAGAAATGAACAAAGACAACGATAGAAACGACCAACCTGAAAACAAAAATAATGACAATGATAAGAGGGAGGAGCAACAACCCAAAATTGAGGTTACCACTGCTCCTCCAGTTGTTGAGGCTAGTAAATCTGACGGGGTTCCAGCCGGCTCTTCTGTAGTTACTGTTTATGTCTCTGGTAAAAAGCCGGGCGAATTCAGTACCATTTTGCAAACCGTTCCCATTGACGGTTCCAGAAAGAGACGAAGCATTTCCCCACATGAAACAACCTTCCAAAGTATAGAACCCACCCCAACCGCATTTATCGATGTTGTTCCCCCCTCGGCTGTTGTCAGTAACCGTAATAATGATAAGGAGCAGGAGCCTATTGTCTTATTGTATAGTAGTAGTGATGTAACTGAGGGTAGTAGTGATCAAGGGGATAGGTTAGCAGGTCAGGTTTATCAGGAACATATTAGTAGCCAAAATAGGAACATTAATCTAGATTATAGTAGTAGTTATATAACTAATAAGGATAGCATACAATCCTCGGAATCAGGAAATATTAAGCCAGTTTTACATATAGAACCTTCAGACAGTTTACTAATGGCGACTCCCCAAGATAACGCTATTGATGTTGGCGGAAGTAAGAAACAAGGTGCCATTATTGTTGGAGAAAGCAACAATGACATTATACTTGAGGATAGTTACTCATACAGCGACCCATTTAGTAGTCTCTTGAACACCCGTAATAATGAGGGTGCTGCAGGAGCAACACAGAGTCTGGAAAGTGTACTAAGGGATGATGTTTCACACCTGTACAGTCAAAGCGCTTCGATACCCCTGTTTGCGTCATCGACATGAATGTCATATTGTTAGAAAGATTTAATTGTTTGTTGGGAATTGAGAGAGTTGGTATTTTTTTGGAATGATGATTGAGTAAAAAATGCAGAATAGTTAGCAAATCTTGTATAGGAAGGTATTAAATTACAGACTCCCTCATGTATTTACATTGTTATTGTAACTGTCTCTCTACACACAAAAACGCCAAGAAACGAACTCAACTTGATTTTATTTTGTAGTGACGACTGTTTTTTAATATAATTGCATGTTTTTTATGTAAATGCCTATAAAAATGCATGTGCCTATAATATGCTTTCTTTAAATTGCATGATTTTTTGCATGATTTTTTTTGCATGCTTCTAAATATTAATGACTACGATCGTTTAAAAATACTACGACAAAAAAACCGAAAAAAATGAATTGAACAACAGAACTATATATTGAATGACTTGTCTTGAGACTGTTTCAAAGAAGGGTCTACCGTTTTTTTAGCAAGTTAAATTAAACAAAGTGTTAAATATACTACTTTACTACGAAGTACGAAAAATATTTTTTATTACTAAAGAAAACTGTTGAAGCAAATATATGAACAAGATTTAGAATAATGCTTCATTTTCCTGAATCGCAATATTTTTGTACAAATCGAAAGGATGCTAGAGAGAAGTGCTTATATACTTAATTATTATTATTACTAGCAAGTGGTTATTTTATGAAATATATTATAATGATAGGTTATTTTCGATTTTTTATTGTTTAATATTAATTTTTTAAATAACAATCGATTCAAAACGCATGTAACGTGTGCATGTACGTCTACTTTAATATTCGGGATACGAAAGGTAACCCATATTAAATTTTTTGGTCGTATTAAAACGCGTTGATATGCTATTTTAAGCTTAAATGAATCCATACATTTTTATACAAGAAAAATTACACATATGCCATGATTTTTTGTAATAAAGGTTCAATTTTAGCTGATAACGTATATACACAAGACGTTATTTTATATGTTAAATAGTTTTTAAGAATTTTTGTTTACCTAAAAAATAATATATAACTTAATTAGCTAAAGTATTTTTCGAGGTATCTAATGTTGATTTTTCACGTGTAATCTTTTATACTTACAGTTGAATAAATACGTATAGGTAATCAAAGGGTAGGAACTGTTTTAACTGTAAAACTATAAACTGTCTAAACCATTCTGGTTTGAAAACCTAATCTAAAAGAAAAATTTCAAAGGAAAAATGTATTTCTGTTAAAAATTCAAACTCTAAAAATAGTCTTTTCTCAAACTACTTCTGTGATTATTGGGCAGTTAATAAGGAATTTTAAACAACTTTTCAAGAATATTTTCCTTTTTCCCATTTCTTCACAAAAATGCATCCCAGCCATATATACACATATTATATAGGTAAAAACTTAATATAAAAAATAGTTAATATTTTTACACATTTTTTATACTAACGATTTAGGATAACTTCGTGCTATTATTGTACGAACTTATTTTTTACACTGTAAATACATTTTGTCATAAGAAGGATCATTTAAAAACATTGTGAATTTTTAGTTGTTTGTGAAACTTACGTTTGATTGTTGTAATTTGTAATGTTTTAATCAAGTTTATACTATAAAAATGTCCGTTAATAACGATAAGTTTTTTATACTGTTTCCTGTAAAAAAAATTTTTTTTGTACATTTTGATTATATTGAAAATATGATGTGATTGATTATGTATGTGTGTGCGTGTGTGGGTTTTAAAAATAAAGACACTTGAGTAAGTCCTGTGCCAAACTGAAACGTGGCATATTACACACTCTTCTTCCAATGCTCTATCCTTTTCCAAAAAAATCTTCTTCTTTCACTCTATCATCATCAATAAAGAAAAAAATTAACTGTAAGAAAATTTATGTATATACATATACATCTATGCTTTTTTATTGAATGCTAAATTCTATCTTCCATATAAACTATCATGCATATTTTTTTGCTTTACACACTTCGAAACATCTTGAATGACGGCACATATCTTGGATTTACTATCGTCACCCGTCGTGAATCACTTTTTTATGTCATTATCATCTTATAATCTGTTTCGTATTATTTTAATCTCTTCAAACAACTATCGTTTCAAAGCGCCCCATTTTCACTTTCTTTTCATCTCATGCACAAAAAAACGCCTTTCATTTTTCCATATTGATTCCGGTATTTTCCGTGAATTCCTTCTCTGCTGCTACCTGTCAACCCCAAATGGCTAATTTGCTCTTTCGCTGTACCCGGAAATCAAGCGCGTTTTCGAAGGTAACAAAAACTTAACTTTTTGCAAGAGACATGCTAACTTCAGAGAGTGCAAAATCAATTGCAACATTTGAAAAACAAAAAAAAGGATTCAAGGCGATGATTTGTTTGCGCAATGAAAAATGACAGTAAAAATTAATTTATAATTTGGTAATTATTTTTATGCAAAGATGAAGATGAAGGCGGAGGAGGAGGC
>JAHZMV010002025.1:0-17079 GCA_027743765.1 Coecobrya sp. COE2
GGAAACACATATGCAAACACGTCACTTGCATATGTTCTTCTACTACTGTACCGTCATCTAATAATCATCTCGTCATGTCACGGTCACGTTAAACAATGGAAAAGTCATCATCATTGTCGTTATAAGCACAATAATGTTCCTTTTGCCAGGAATAATCATCATCATCACTATAATAATATTCTAGCACGAATGTATATAAATTTTCTTAGTATTTCCTTCTCTCATCTAATGAATAAGTTATCCAGTTCCTTGGACTTGTTTCCTCTACAATAATCACGTTTTCAACCGTTCTTGTCGTAAATGTCGTTGCATGTGGAACACTTTTGACATGAAAAGCATCTCAGAAAGTTCATATGATTTTATTATTATCATTATTAAGTGTGTCTCTATAATAGAGTAATAACAAGGATGCACCCTCGAGCAAGTTATTAAATGGAGAATGACGGGAACAAGAAAGTAAATTGTTTCTCTTTGTTATAAAGTGACGACAACGACGTCGTCGTCGTCAGTGGGGCGCGCGCGAGGTGCAGCAAAAGTACAGCTTTTGTTAAACTTTTGGACTAGGAGGAGCAGCACCAGAGGAAGAACAAGCTTTTCAAATAAAATGTCGTTCCGGTCTGCTAGGAGCATAAAGTGGGTCAAGGCCTTATGCCCTTTTCCTGAGATTACCTAGTTAAAGTGGTACTAGGATGTACCGGATAATATATCCTTTTATGTATCTTAATATCTATATCTCCAGATTGCACTCGTGAGGAGGAGTTTCCTTTTTTTCCTTATTCAAAAAAATCCCGGCCCTGCACCATTTATTATCTAAGTTAGAAAAAGGCTCGTTGTTCTTCGATTCTCTAGTTCTTTCTTTTTGGTCTGTTGACTGCAAAACATGAATAGGCAGGTATATATATTTTTGGAGTGCCTATATGACTAGCAATAACAAGAGGAGAAACGAAGCGAGAGGTGATATCACGCTTTTTTATTCCTGTCTGTTTCCTTTTCTCTTTCTTAGTCTAGTTTTTATCATTAGACTTTATCAGCATGCACGTCACGCTTTCACTTTTTCGATGAGCGCTTTCTCTTTCCCTTTCTTTACAACGTTCTTACACACAAATAGACATTCATGCATGCATGTTGAGTTGCTCATGTTGCTCATGATTGCTACTTTTTCTTTCTGTTGCTGCTACTGTTAGTGTTGTTGATGTTGCTGCTATATGGCTGTTTTTTCTCTCTCTTCACATCACGTCACAATAAATGAGAAAACCCATCTCATCTTCTTATCCATACAAAGACAGTACAATCCTTTCTTCCTCCTCCGCTTCTTCTTCTTCTTCTCAAGGAATGGTGGTGATAGTGTAGAGCAACACAGATATCACGAAGAAAAGTACAAGTCGTGGTCTGTTGTTCCGTTCCTCTTTTCTAGTGGTTTCATTTAGAAAATGTGGCTCCCTTGCGATCAAGCCAGTAAAGTTGAGAAGCATGAAAGGAAATCCCTTTTCTCTCGATCCTCTGGACTCTATTGCCGTTTGGGTTTGGTTACTTTTACCCAGACGAGATCTCCGCCGATACTAAAATGGAAACACAACAAACAGAAAATATTATCAGTATACATATCCTAGCAGCTTTGAGGAGAAAGTCAGATATGGAGAGAGAAAGAGAAAATGGAGATTTTCTCTACTTATTTCTGGTGCGTTACGTAAAACCTAATCTAATTTTCTTGTTTGAAGATGGTACACAGCTCAAACACAAAGTGTATTCAACCCCGTTTTACTTATGCAACAAAAACACCCACTACCTACCATACCACTACTGCCACCGCCATCACTACTATCATCAAACCAACCAGTAAAATAAAAACCAAAGTTGAAGTAGCTAGTTAATATTAAAAGAGCAAAACGGAAACAAGACAGAGAGAGCTAGTCGAGTGGTGGTTTTCACCTATGACCTTTTCTCACTCTATCATTTCCATTCCGTTTTATAGTAGCAATAATGGCGCACTTAATAATACTCTTAAATGCATTTGCTCTTATTAAAGTATATGAGCATCGTTTGGTTACTTCCATCAAAAGTGGAAACCAGCGGTGCCTTCCTTCCTCCCACACATCCATTCTAATTTAGAGTAAAATATCAGTCGATATAATTTTCTAAAGCAAAGGCAAAATATCCATTTATTTTTGCAAGTTGTTGTACTAGTAGTGCTTGGTGAAGTGTGCCCTTTAATATTTAATGATGATTTTCTCTCATTTTCCTAGGAACAACATCAAGGAATATTCAGGATGCCGTCGCCACTGCCTAGATACTCTTCCCAACCACCACATGCCTCTCTTCTCCTTTGATACTTTTGTATAAAAAAGTTAAATTACTTGTCTCTCTCTCTACGGCCAAAGCCAAAATGTAAATTACTGTCTAGTCTGCTGAACGAACGCTCTTGACTCGCTTTCTCCAAATCCATCTATTCATTCCAAATACCTAAGAACATCATTGTAAGTACGGTTTCATATATGTGTAGGCAGTGTTGATCTGAGGCAGCAGTGTGTGGAGTACCATTTACATTTTCAACTGCGTCATATCAGTGTTCTATATTGGTCTACCAAATTAGAATCTTCACAAAACTCTGCTCATTCTTTTGACATAGTTTCTGTTTAAATGGGTATATGTATGCATTAGCAAAACAAAACCTGAATGAATGGGGAATCATATCCGCTATCATCCCTTTTTGTGGAATTAAAATGCGAGTCTTTGCTGCTGCTACTGCAGTAAATGGAATAATAATTACATTCGCGGATTGAATAGGGACTTGGAAAAGGATCTGGGGTTTTCACCATGTCTATACGCAACCATTGAACTGGAACTGCTGCTGTGCTGACCTTGTCCTCCTTCAATTTTCTTCTCTTGCTGCTGACAATCTTTTTATAGTTTGCTTGTTTTGTTTTCTAAAATTGTACATAAATATATATTTTCTCTTTCTCCTTCTGAACTTGGCTCAATTTGAGAGATAAACAACACACCATTTATGAAATGATATATGTGCATCATCGCGTTACTTATATTTTCGATGTAAAACGAAAAATAGGACGTTAATTTTTTTTCTCTCTCTCTCGTCTTTTCAATCAAAAAAGGGCGCCGCTTTCTATTATACATATTTTTTGCCATTCATCTGCTGAATTACGGAAAATATCCGTCTGACATCTGCAAAAAATCCTATTAGCTCCATCACCCACCCATCTACTCTCTCTTTTCTCTCTCTTCTGCTTGTGTGCCCTTTTACTTTATATTTTTTGTCCTATAAAACTAAAAATACTGCGCATTTTCCTATAACTCACTCAAGTTGTATATAACTTATGCATTTGCTGATATCAGCACCATTTCTTTTACTTCTTCTTCTTTCAGAAAAAAATGTAATGATCGTTTATTCCTTCCTTTTTCCTATAACCATTCCTTTTAAAAAACTTTTTTTCTGCCACTGGATATATGCATGTATAAAGCATCATATGCCTGGTGGTGTTGTGCTGCGCCTGCAAAAAAGTTGATGTTTTTGGGACAACGACAAACCACAGCCCGTATCCTTCTAGCAAACCACAAGTTTTTCGGATGGAGAAGGAACAATCTAAAAGTCTAGAATTTTTGCAGGCTTTTTCCCTTCAGGAGATTGGATAGAGTGAACGGTTGAGTGAGAAAGGCATTTATTTGACGATTTGATGCCTTTAATGGTGGTAATCTATTATGCATCAGACACACATACAGTATGAGTCCCTCAGTCCCCCACCACCTTCGATCTTGTAGACATCGTTTTGCACTTTTTTTCACATACCTGCGAATTTCCCTGATTACATTTTAGACCGTCGCATACCGTTGTTGCTGAGGCGTAGAGGAAAATGCGAAAAAAATGTAATTTCCCTTATAAGCTTCACAGTTAAATTTGAATAAATGGAGGAGAGTTGTCTCCCTACATGTTGTAAATAAAATATCCCATTGATTTGAACCAAAGTCTCTAACTGGCAAGTGAAATTGAAAACACAATAATTCTACTAGAAAAAGACTTGAGATTATTTCCTATGCTCCTTGCTAAACTATTATCGTAGCTTCTCTCCACGTTCGATATTTGAGCTCTTTATTTTCTTTCACTAACAACATGTGCATGTAAGATCACCTTGATAGTTGTACGCTGCATAAGGTTTTCTCTTTCTCTCTGAGACCTTACATTGTGTTTACCGAATGCGGATCAGGATTTTCTCGGGAAATTCATCCATCTTTTCTCTTTACTTAACCAAGAGAACAGTACACGATACAAGCAAGATCCTTTCAACTGTACACCCATTCATTTCACCCAAAGTGATCTGCATGTTTACGAAATATATTAGTATACACGGGAAACAGAGAGATTGCTTTCTTTCCTTTTTTCTTCAAGTTCTTTGAAACTCTGGTGGTGGGTAGATATCCTACTATATAGACTCTTTATAAGCGTGTGTGGGTAGTAACAAGAGAGAGACAAATCACCCACGGAATATTTATATTCCAGACTAAAGGCTCAAAACGACACGATCCTAGCTTGATACTGAACGATCGAAAGGAAACAGAGAATACTAAAAATATTGGAACATTTCACTTTGCTGACGCGGATTAAATCTCAGCGAGAATGGATTCCTGATCCGATACGGAAAAAATATATATAGACTTTCGCGTGTAAGGTATGTATAAGATTGAGCATAAAATCTTTATCCATTCTTTAGTTCAGATCGGTCGCTCAATATTCACCGTTCAACAACACAGCAACAACAAAACACCCATCAGGCAAGCCAAAGTGAAATGGGTGGAGAGTGAGACAAAGAGCAGAGGAAAAAAAATTGCTGAGAGAAAGAAAATGAGATTCAAAATAGAATGATGATCATCAACATCATCGTTGTGATCACGATGCTCATGATGATAATGGCTATAGCTGCTCGTCATTATCCTGCTGGAAAAACATCGAGAAAAATGAATAATGCCTTTTCATACTTGCTCCTTCTACCCCGCTTGTTAGAATTAGTGTTGTGTGCTCCGCACTCCTATTATCTTGCTGTTGTTGTTTGTATTGTGCAACTACATTAAAATTGACAATGGGACGGGGTATAAAAATAAAAATAGATTACTATAATGCTGTCCTGCTATGCGAGATGATTTTCCTTTCATATGATGATGGGTAGTATGTTGTTGTAATAATCTTGTTCGTTTCTGTTAAGGAAAGAATGAGATGATGAGATGAAAATCTATTATCTTCATCTCCTCTCCATTTTTCTATATGTGCATACTATCAGCAACAGCAGCAGTTTTCCTCATCACCGTCGTCATCATCATAGCCATCACGCTCTACCACTTTTCTTTTGAGGTTGGATTCTGCTCTTGCCTTGCTCCTACGAGCAAGACGATGATGATGAAACAGTTGAGAAGAAGAGAACAAAATTAATTTTGTTATGTCGTGCTTAAAGATTTACAGAGGAAGATTGAGAAAGAGAAAAGAAAGCAGAGAAAAGAAGAAGGCACGAGACAAGAAAATAATGCTGCTCTTCTGTTATTCATTTCAGTGTTATTTTTTTATGTGTGTGTATGTGTGTGGTGGAAACATGTTATGATATGCTGATATGATTTCCCATAAAAAAGGGCATATCTTAAGTCTGTCCTTCCATTTATCTAGTATTATAGTAGCTAAAGCGGGTGCCGAAAAAGTGGTGAGTGGAGACACGACGGAAATCTCCTATGGCATGTATAAGCACGAAATATGGATAACAGCCTTATTAAATATGGAGCAGTAGCAGCGGCAGCAGTAATATAGCCCAACATAAAGTACTACAGTGCAGTGATGTCCGCTTCCTTCCTGGAAAACTGCGCCATAAAAATTCATAACGATTTTTTGTGTCCATACGTAGCCATATCTTCTTGGGAGACACGACATAAGCCCATGAACGGAAGAAGGAAAAAAATTAGCATGCAGAACAGCAATAGTTGAAGTAGTTGTAGCGCGGCAGAAGGATGAGTAGTAAAAAGATAGTTAGAGAGAGGATAAGAGAGAAAAGACCATGGCTTTTATTGCAGATTATAATGTCTGTTTGTGTGCAGTAGTAAGGCAGTGTGTAACATGTAATGTATCTAATAATAATGTAGGTTTTGCATTTCATTAAAAGCAGAGAGACATACAGACAGACAGAGAGTTGTAGAGATGATGACGATGATGATACTAGTAAGACGTGTTTATTGTGTGCATAGAAGAGTGAACAGAAAGAGAGAGAGAAAGCAAGTTAGTAAGTACATTTAGTATATTGTGTATAAACTTCTCATGTTCTCTTCTGCAAACAAAACTTGGCTGTTGTAAAAAAAAGCTGGAAAAAAAGTAATTACATTTCTGCATATTGCATGAATGATGATGATATTGCAGTAGTGTTTCCACACGAAAAGCTACTTTAACCAACTTACTTTATTACGCTTTTTTATCCACTGAAAGGCAAATAACATGTCGTGTATATGGATGTGTACAGCAGAAGAGGGAGTTAGTGCAGTGTACCAATGTGTATTGTAATTTGTAATCTACTTTCTTTTCTCTTTTCTGCAAATTCATTAAAAACTTAAAACCATGCTCCCTTATTCCCATTCTGCTCGACTACTTTTGTTGTTTGGATTGCCAAAGTACTGGACAAACAACAGTGCACTACAGCACCAGAGTCTGGGTTTTCTATTTAGGATGGCCTTGATGGTTAGTTTGTTGTACGGAGGAAAGGTGTGCAAATAATTTTATTATTATTATACTAACCGCCGTCTCATATCCCTACACATGTTTGTATCCCAAGACAGCACCGGTGCTATATTCTGCTCACAATGATTTAGGTTTATGATCATTAATTAAATTGCAGTAGTAGTAGTTGTAATAGTAGAAGTAGAGCGTGGAACGAATAAAGTGTGCATGGAACTTAGAGAATTAACGCCGGAGAAAAAAGCCCAGCGGTACTGGATTTTGTGACGGTCACACTCAGTTAATTATAGTGATCAGCCAGTCGTAAACTGGAAGATTAGCAAGAACCAGACCAACACCAGACCATAAGAATGCAAAAATATAATATTGAGGACTAAACGCAAAAAAAATCTCATTAAAAATGAACAAACAACATATCCATTTACGTTGAGCTTACCAAAACATGTTATCCCTATTTTTAGATTCGGCTCTTGGCATATTGTGTATCCTTCAAACTATGACACAATCTGTGAATCGATTCGTTAGGAAACTGGGAAAAAATTGAACAGTCACAACTCACGCACTCTATGATTTTCATGTTACTTCCAAAAGAAACAAAAGAATCACATTGGCTCATCATCACTGTTTTTTCACCAGAAACTATCTGATGTATAAAAACCGACTGGAGTTACCAGCCTGGAACTGTTTCGCAGGAAAAGCTAATGGCTGCTTCTGTTCAAATTAAACTGATTAGTGAAAAACTGGCAACGTTTTATATTTACAATATCGAGTAACTATAAACAATGACACAAGTTATTGTTTAGCAGAGAGAGAGTTCTCTCTCGCTCTAAAGTACACGTTTACACTTGTGTACTTTTCACTAGTCGACAAGAGAAAGTGTGGACGTGCAGGTGCATTCAATGAATACAACGTTAGTCAACAACACAGATATAGACAGTCCTGCTCTTTTTTACCATTTTCTCCATCCGCCCATCATGTGTGTGTGAGTGTACATGTTGTGCGGCTGGATTTCACTTCACCACTGGAGAAAATTCACACACGAAGGTTACATTACATATTGCGAGAATATAAGCAAGCATGCTACCACCAACCTCCACCACTCGTTCTGTACGGGTATAACAACCCAAGCCATATAAGAGAATACACCAGTTTCCCATTGCCACACACTTATCTATGCACTTTTATATGGAGGAAAAGCAGCAGCAAAAACTCGCATGTAAAAGCCATGCTGTTCCACCATTCCATACAAAGCAGCAGCAGCAGCAGCAGCAAAGGAGAAATGTTGGAGGTTGGAGTGTTTATATTAAGCTATACAGAAGATTCTGTGTTGGAGGAGTGGAGAGAAATGGAGAGAGCAAAGGAAAAATATATATACCTATACATAATATGAGAGGATAATGATGGAGAAAGGAGAGCTGCTGCTGCTCGCTCGTCGCTGCTGCTGTTTGCTTTAGCTGGAAACTTTTTTCTTTCGGGAAAAGAGGGAATGTACGCAGCAAAGTTGAGAGGAGAAGCTGGAAAAGAAGGATATATGTGTGTTGTGTGTAGTGCACTTGTGCCACTAATACATGTTCCATTTCCCGTTTATTGCTTTACCACTACTACCATACCATATAACATGCCTCACAAGGAAAAAATGTAATACTAAATATCATATCAGCTTTTAACGAACGTAAGAAGTGTAGTGGCTGTGTGGTGGTGGTTGGCTGCTGTATGAATCTGGCTGGATAAAATGTGATACGGTGGCTGTCTTACGAAATTCAATGTAGTATTTCTTGAGCTTACTTCTACTTCTACTACCTCGGCTGCTCTGCTGGTGATGGTTAAAGGATATAATATTTTATTTTTCGCTCCGTCTTTTCCAACTACACGCACACTTATTGTATAAGTTACGCTCTTTACGTAGCAAAATGTATTTGCTTACACTTTCTGCTTACTTTGGAAGAAACTTTTTTTCTTTCCCTTCATCCTCTCTCTCTCTCTCGCTCTAACTCTTCCTCTCGAATGTCATACGGATAAACCTTAACAATTCAAACTAAAGCCAAGTGGAGGAAAAAAGTAAAAATCGAGGCTCTTAACAACCACATCATCCTCGAAAATTCCAGTTTCCAACTGTTTTCTCAACTGCTTCTCATATTTCCTCTAGGTCTTGCAATTGAAAGTACATTTTTATGAAGAAGAAGAACTATAAGTTTAGTTGATCCCGAAATATAAACTTTCACAATTGCATTCTTTTATATACACAGCATACACACACAAAGTGCATTCTTATTCTCATCCTATACAATATACTTTTTTGCAAATAGAAACCCGCAAAGTGGATGGTAAAGAAAAAGTAAATAAAATATATTGTATCCTCTTCTTCTTGAAGAAATTGGCAAGTTTATCTTTTCTTCTTTAAAAAACATCAAAATCAGCTTTGCTACTTTCTCATTCATACACACAGAAAATAATGTCATGTAGGTATAAATGGATAGGTACTAACGACAAAAAAACTCTGTTTGAGTACCGTGTTCTTTGCCAAGAAGAGCAATAATACAGAGAAGAGTTGTCGCTGTCGGGGCTCTTGGCCAATAACTCTGCCATACTCGTACACAAAATGCAATTAGAAGTTGAGAACAATGACAACCCGGAGAAAGTTAAAAGTTTCTAAATGAACTGAATAAAAAAAACTTTATACGTTTTACGGCAAAGAATGATGCATGGCCGACGGTGGTGAATACACAAACGATTGGGACGAAAAAAGAAGACAAAAATCTATTGTTATTATTAGTTGCGGTAATGTACTAGAGAACAGACAAACTATAATCTTCTCTTGATATATAGTAGGAAGGAGTAGTGGAGAAGAGTCAGTAAAGTAACCTATGCACCACGTTGCACCATCATGATGACGATGCCGATGATAGTAAAAGAGACAGAAAACCGTTATTCCTGGGCTTTTTGTACGCGTAATGCACTCTGCAAGCCCATTAAAGCAAGGGAAAGTAAAAGAGAGAAATTGGAGGGGGAAACCTTACCACTGCAACTCGCTTGTCCTGTGTGTTTGTGTGTGTGGAGAATATATAGAAGGAAAAGTAAAATACTGACAGCAAACTTCCTTTTTCTGACAGAAAATCCTACCTTTAGACTTGTGTGTACACATGAATAACATATTATACAATACTACCTACCGTTTTCCTTTCCTATGGCTCGTCGTAAGCCTCTACAACATTTTACTTGGAAATTGTTGCCACCTTGTCTTTAAATGCTTTCATCGTTATTATATGAAACATATTATTGGCTTTATATATACCCACGTATGTGCATATATGTAGTAGGGAAAAGCTAACTCCAATTGCTTTCCTGTACCAACACACAGAATTTTACTACTGCTTCTTCTTCTACTACCACTGCCTTTAATAAGCGCGTAGCATGATATCTTTTCTTCTTTTTTTCCCTTCACTTGTTTTCCCCGAAAAATATTGTTTGCATTTCGTTTTCCTCCTCCGTTTTCTTGTGTAAACGAACCCGTTTGTAATGTAAGAGGAGTAGTGGGAGGATGAAAATGGAGAGATGCTCTCTACTACTTTGTCTCTTCTCTTCTGGTAGAAAAGTTGAGTTTTTCACTCTGAGCTTTTCATGTAAACTAAGTTTTTTCATCGTGTAGTAATGAGAATGGAGGAGAGAAGGCAGAATAAATACGAACAAGTTTCCTTCTTCTTGAAGACTGTGTGTGGTAGTGCGTCCTATGATGACGATGATGATGACGGGAATTGAACAATAAGCGAGGAAAAAGGAGAAGAAGAAGGGTGTGGGGGCTTTCTCTCTGCATCTTCTTGAAGAAGGATAAAAGATGATGCTGATGATTATAAAGAAAGAAGAATCAGATGAGACGAGGCAAAAAGTGAAGTGGGGATTGGATTGGGGAGTGGTGGGGATGATAATGGTGAATGTTTAGCTATGGGGCTCCTTCCTCCTATTCCCGACCGAGAGAGTATAACTTTTTATTATAATGCAGAGAAAGAGCCGACGAGAGGCAGAGAGACAGTAGTTGAGGTGTAATATTGACGCTAGTTGGAAATGACAAGATGATATAATAACATCATGGTCGCATTCTAGAGAAAAAGGAAGTAAAATAGGATGGAAGAGAGAGAGAGAGAGAGAGAGAGAGTAAGTTAAAGATAGAAGGGATGTGACGTGTTACGTTATATATGCTGCCGTTGTCTACTGCCCCAACTGTCATGATTGCAGCTCTCAGTCTGTACCTAACTAGGAAGTAACACTATGCACGGCTATGTTTAGATTTCCAAGTAGCTTTCTCCCCTTTTCTCCCTCAAAACTTTTTTTCTGGCATTTTCATGAAAAATATATTAGACGAGTGGACCCCACAACTTCACGAGTTTTCAGAGAAGAGCACACACAAGTACAGTGAACTATGCAATGTGAGTGCCAGTCGAGCACAGAGGAATTTTTTATCTCCCAAAGTTTAAGGTGAAAAAAAAACACAATAACAACAACCCGAGCTAAGGGAAAAGAGGTAAGACCGTTACAGAATATAAGCGAGTATCATATTTTAATGATGGATGAACCCAGCAGCTATTTTTATACGGAATGAGAAAAAAACCTCTGGAACAGATTTTTTTCTTCTGAAAAGTGAGATCATACATTTTTTTCTGCTTTACTGCTAAAATACAATGCATCCCTCAAAAGAGGCTGCTCTGGAGTTTTTTTTGTCGTTCACGATAAGAATATGACGAGCTCACAGAGAAAATATTTTTATTTGATAGCAGGTATTAGGTATAAGCTGCTGCTTTCTTTTTTGTGTGTCCACTTGGGATAGTCATGTCATGTGTCATGTCAAGAGAGAGAAAAAATATTATTGTCTGGAAAACTGTTGCGAGAGCACACAAGATACTCACAAAAGAATAAATACATCAACAACGAAAGAGAGAGAAAAAAATTTGAGTTTTCTAAAAGCTTGTGTGACAGAAAAAGGAGATAGTGTGGGTGGGTGGAATATTTCGTTTAGAGAGTATCTACCTACTTATTATACCCTATGTGCCTGTTACAACTCCCGTTTTTACTCTTTCGCTTTAGTAATACCACTGGGTTGTATACCTATAAAAATATGTAGAAACTTTATTTTAGGATAGAAATGCACATTCATACCGTGTGTTGTTGACGATGATGATGATTGTGTGAGTAGGGTTCTCCGGCACTTTTTCATGCACATGCAATCAACGTACCACATGCGACGACGACTCCAGCTTTTCTCCAGAGCTCTTTATAAATTGTATTGAATGTGGTAGGTAGATACATTATAGAGCAAAGAGCCACCATCTCCTCCACTACTACTACTCCAACCGAAAGACGGAGAAAGATCGATAAAAATCTTATTAGATGCTTCAGCAGTACTAGTAGTCCTTCATACTGTTTTGCAACTTGAACAACAACAACTTTCACACAGGGGGCACACGCATTTCATTAGAAACATTATTGCGGATACTTAAACTGAAATTGTTTATCTTGAAGAAATTATTGCTCTGGAAGGTAACTATTATATAAACAGACTATGAAATTCCGTCTGAAAATTGCTTCCAGCTTTCTCTCTTGAATAAAAAAAATTTTTTTGGGGAACTTTTACTGGTGGAGCAAAAGTAAAGGATGAGAGGATATTATGCAAGAACAACTTTCACGGGAGACAATGTTCTAAAATTCTTGCGTAACTGCAATTTGATTTGCTCTCTCCATATCCCTTCTTCCCACACACGTAGACAGAGAGAAACAAAGGATGAATGAGCTGTGTCTGAGGAAAGAGTGCATTAGGTTCGTATTAATGAGTAGGTAATACACTCCAAATTCGTTGTATCATTAGCAAAAGAGAAGAGAGTTGTTGGATGGAATGTTATTGAAGATGAGCCGAAAGTAAAAGACAGTGGAGCACATCAGCATCAGGGCAAATTATTATCTCATTACGATGACCAAGGATGAATTATTTATGTACGTGTCCTCACTTACATGAAGCATCATTAGCGATAGCGATGATGATTCTCTAACGTACTATTGTTTTGTCTTTTGTGCATTAATTATCATTTACCAAATATTCACAGTGTAGAGTGGCGGTATAGCACGTGAAGCCAATATAGTTGCGTGCTTTAGCTATCTTAATTTAATATCAATTGCGTTGATGAGAAATATGTGTAAACGTACAAAAATTTCATTCCTATCATTAGACATTAGCATACCGCTTGTAATTAAAAAGAAATATAAACTCGGCTAGTGGGAGGTCCACTGTCACAAGTCACGAGAAAAATGTAATAATTAGAATATTACTAGCGCATCAATTTTTACTTCTGGGTTGTCTACATATCAGTATGAATATGGATGATTAGTGAACTTGCATTAAAAGCGAGATATTAATTAATTTATCGTAAATTCATGATGTGGTTGTATGAATAAATTTTCCATTTTTACTGAAAATGAACATTCATTTAATTTTATTCATAGATATTTTTTCCATCCGCATGTAGTCGCCGGTTTGCTGATGGAATATTGATACTCACAATTAGTAATCCTGCGTTGAATTATTGCTTTCATTTTTTTGGTTCATGGGAGAAAGGAAGAAATGTTGACGAGATGTAGGGAGAATTATGTACAATGAACAATGTGCCTACTTCTTGTACGCACAGAACAATTTAAAATTTCAGAAAAGTACAAAATCATGTTCAGACGCGTGCAACGTAATATTAACATGCCAACTTTATATGGTAGAAGAGTAGAATCGCAGAAAACAGACTGGTTTTCATAATAATGGACAAAACAGTAGAAAAATTCGCGAAAATGAGAATTTATTCATCGTCTAGATCATCCTCGTCATCATCACCAATATCTAAATCCTCTAAATCTTCAAATAGGCTTTCATCTATCGGTACAGCATCATCACCTACAAAAATTGACACGGAAGGAAGAAAAAAGATTTAATATTGAAACACCATAACCAGAAATGCTTAGATCATTTTGCACAATAGAAATTTGCTTACCCTCATCAAATGTAAGATCAGAGTCATTAAGGGTTTTATCACACATAAAAAGCTCTTTCCCAGTTAATTTCTTACTACTCGTGTCCTTCTCTTTGAAAATTTGCTTACCCTCATCAAATGTAAGATCAGAGTCATTAAGGGTTTTATCACACATAAAAAGCTCTTTCCCAGTTAATTTCTTACTACTCGTGTCCTTTTCTTTGGAATCAACCTTCTTGAGCAAAGGTAATGTTTCAATTTGTTTTACTGACTGAACGTTAACAATAAGGAACGAAAAATGATTCAATTTTAGGTATAAAAGTAATACCTGTTCAGCTTCTTCCTCTTGTAACCTCTTTCTCTCTTCCTCATCCTCTTTCTCTTTAACTGACGAGTCCCACCTTTCGTTTAGCCACTCTAGTGCAACTGATACCAGTGTGAAAATCATCGCCATTCCTGTATTTTCTTCAGCCTGTCAGAAAAAAATATGTTACCACCTTTAAATTATTATCATCGCCCACCATAACTAACTCAATAAAAGTAAAAGTTCAAGATGGCATAAAGCAAACCTGCTGTCCTAAAAACGTGCAAAGGTCTTCACACTCCTCCGGTTCCAAATTTGTCTGCTCGTCATCCTCCTCCATAGGCACGACCTCAATCTAGTGGAACCTCCTCCGGGTATTTAGGCGTTAATGTAAATTTGAGCAAGGCAGTATACCCTTCTCCCGTATCTTCAAATTCTGTGGTTTTCGCCACTATCGTAAAAGCAGCTGGATTTTCCGACAGTACTACGCAAACAAAAACCATAACACTTAAATTTTTCATCCATTCCAACAGCACCTTCAACAATTTTGATTTCTCTTAAAATAAATATAATCAGATTATAATAATCTCCTCCACAAACCTGTATACTCTGATGGATAAATCGCTTCCAATGCCTCCAACTCACTCCGTTGTTCCTCCGCATAATCCATGTCGATAAAAATATTTAAAAATTAACTTCCACCCCACAACAGCAACCAGTCTTCCCAAAAGATTCCCAAACAATCCACAAACCAAAACTATCCCTTTTAACTGTTCCACATCAACTTTATCATCTGTTTTTACATTACAGCCACACACTCATCATTTAATTGCACCCACACTAAACACGATTAAATTACTAATTAAATTATTGTCAACAAAGCAGCCTAAACATCCACAAAAAAACTGTTAAAAAGATAACCCAAAAGTCTAAATGGATAAGCCACACACAAGCTGCCGAGTATTTTTTAAATCGTGCACATCTCACCTCTCAGCACTCGATGAATCGCCGAATCAAAAGCTGTTTTTTTGGCAGACAGCTGTCTCCATTCACCCACCCCAGAGCATTCACAAGTCCATGCATCACTCCGCCAGAAATACACTTTCAGCATATCCCCGAGTGAGAGAATTTGTTCGACTTCTGTCGTCCATTCACAATACATATACCTCACCCAACCTCCACACTCCACGTTACACAAAATTTTGTAATCACCCAACCAGGTTTTTACCTAAAGTTGTGACTTGGATGTTATAACATGAGGGGTGGATGGCCCCATTTCTTGAAGATTTTTTACTTGGAATTGTATAATGTGTGCAGGTACTATCGGAGTGAATTTTATGGAAAGGTTTTACAAGGTTGAACAGGAACAAGGGAATCCAGTCAAGTGTTCGTTAAAATTTAGAATTGATCGATAATTAATTACTTAACTAATGAGTGATTAGAATAATTAACAAACACTTTTGGTGTTTTGATGGGATTTCTGGAGGTTTTTTGGAGTGTTCTGGGAATTTGACCAAGATTTTTGGAATACTCTCTGGAACGTAAATAATTTAAAGGGGTAAGTAGATGAGTGGTTTGTTTTGTTGAAGAGAGAAGTCATTTAGGGAGAGGGAGATGAGTGAAATGTTAACAATGCGTGGTTTTTATTGATTGTTAGGTTAATCTATTGATTGTGATTGCTGGGAGTGAAAATTAAAAGCAATTAAAATTATGGCTACCAATACAAACAACGTCCAGTGACGCTATCGTGATTTCGTCAAGTGACGTGGCGTCAGATTCAGACTCCACGGATTACGAACCGGAGCCGAAGAAATGTAAATTGGGAGTGGGAAGTGGTGGGGTGGAGGGGGCAGAAAATACGCATCTGGCTGAAACTAATAGCCTGGTGTCAATACCAATTAGAGCAGCAACTAATGCGGTTGTTGAGTATGCTAATCAAATGAATGGTAATCATAATCATGAGGAAAGCCGTTCTAGAACCAATCTTGCAGGAGCTTTTTCAGGTCATAGTGGTATTGGGGGGATGGGTGAACGGGCATCCTTTTTTACAGTGGGAGATTTAAGTGTCACAAACGTTGGAAGCTTCCCTGGGTCGCATTCCATCTCGGCATTCGTCACCCTTGAGACTTATTACACCACAGGGGTCACATAGAACACACACAGAACACAGAAGTGATCTAAGGGAAAGCGGAATGTCGCAAGCCGTTGGAATATCGACCCCAGCAGACGCTCCCACATCAAATCCTCGGGTTGTTATAAGTATTCCTCCTTCGTCAGCGGCTACAGCCTCTGCAGGAGACTTTCCCACAATAGCCAGAGAAGTTGTGGTTAGAATGGATGGGGGGACAGGGTCAGCTTCACAATCACAGCGACGACCCAGGAGGAGACGACGAAGTGGTAGAAGGCGAAATAGAGGGGATACACCAAATGAAAATGATAACACGCAACCGGATCAAGACTTTGTTAGTGGCAGCTCGTCATCATATTCTTCCAGTGAATATTTTACTGATGATGTTGATCCGATGGAAATACCAAGTGATGAGTATTTATCCCCTCCGTTTCCTACAAGACAAGGTCAAAGACGAAATGCGATATTTGTTAGAAGGGACCCACCCACAGCAGCATTAGTACCAAATGAGGATGACCAGTACTACCACAACGAATTGGAAGTGGCTTCGGTTTTAGACATTAATGAAAATCCCATTGAAGATGGTAGTTCCACTTCCGGAGTGGATGATGAGGTAAATAGTAGTTAAAAAAAGAAGTTAAAGTTGTAGTTTGGAATGGGTGTAAATATACAGTACACATTGTTCAGTTGATTAATTTTATCATTTTCCACAGCTATTACGTAGGTCTCCGGTGGAGCCGTTTTTGGATCTGCCGCCTGACGAAACGGACAATAATTTTGCTGACAATGAAACGGTTAAAAGCGACGTGGAAGGAGATTCTGAGCCCTTGGAACCAACAAGTTGTAATTCGAAAGGGCAAAACGCTTCAGAAGGTGACTCCGAAATGGATAAATCGTTGTGTAGTCAATGCCGTTCCCAAAAAGCAGAGCCATTTTT
>JAHZMV010002026.1:0-10648 GCA_027743765.1 Coecobrya sp. COE2
GGACATAATATTATTTATTGATTTAAGAGGATGTACCTACCTACCTGATCGCTAGTGTAAAATATTTTGTATGAATGGGATTATTACATTATGCGACTACTATCATATTGCCATCGTCATTACAAACTTATCCTCAAAACGACACGACAAATTTCAAGGTAAAAAGTTAACGAGATTCTTACAGTGATGATGCTGATGATAATAATGATTATTGTTTCAACCTGAGGCAGCTATTCCATATTCCCAGTTCACTTACGTGAATAAAACTAAATGATTTTTGGGAAATTCCTGTGAAGTCTCAGCTTAAAACTGGTAATTTGTTCCTGAAATTCTAAAAAAAATACAGGAGCTTTGGTATCGTATTAAAGTATTTCCCAAGAATTTTGGATTCCGCCATAAAAAATGAAATAGGCACACAGAGTGTCACACAGACATATTCTTATTTATGTAATCTCCAGAAAAAAGGTTATATTCCGGAATAAAACACAGTGGTCCGCTTGTTTTTTTGACAATGGTAATCAAATCAAGGATGATGATGATTGTGGGGACAGAATGATTGACAATGACAATGATTAAGTAAAGAGGCTAAAGATTCTTGGAAGAAGCAGCAAAGTTACATCTGTCACAATGTTCTTACATGTCATTTTTAAAATAAACTTCTCTCTGTTTTTATGCTGAAGGATGTTATAAGACCAATGGAGGTAAAGGACGGTATAAGGTAGAAACATGCACAAATAAAGACGCAAGATTTTCCAAGACATTCATTATTTGTTATACACCTTTACCAAAATCGACTCTTTCAGGAATCTACTCATGTCACACACTCTGCTACTGGGCCAATAAATACTGGAAGAAAAAGTAATACTCCAACTTGAGAATTTTGTGCAAGTAAATCAGTAGTTTTGAACCTGTCAAGATAAGTTCTTCTGATGACTTTGTGTAGCGAGTAATATAGTAAAATGAAGGACAGCAGTACAAACAGAGAACTGCTATGGAACGTTTGTAAGGTAATACGCGAGTTGTCTCTGAATGACTTGGGATTTTGAGAGAGCATTTTATTTCTCTGTTATCGGCTGCAACCTGGATTCTCAATTCATTCATCATTTTTATGATGACCAAGTTGACGACAAGGTTTAGTCGTAAAACCCATTTAAATGACGCTGTGACTTACGTACAACATATTTATCAGTTGCTTTAGAAAAAGTTATTCATCCAAAGTTCCAATGTATGTACATATTTTCAAACATTCAGTCAGTTGGGGATTTTTAAGAAACGGCAAAATCATTGAGACGAAAAAAGATGACGATGATATTGCGTCTCTTATCATATCACATAAGTTTTACCTGCACTCATTTCTCCTTGTGGCTTTGACGCTTTTTTTAAAAGAAACAAGTGAGCTGTAACCAACCGAGAATCACAGATTTCCATTGCTCATCCACAGGAGTCGGCATTCCACAAAAGGCTTAATATTATACCTTCATTTTCTTCTTTTATTAGGATACTGTAATGAAGAAGGCTTGAAAATAGCCCTAATTAAGCAACACGGGTACAAAGGTACAAAAAGCACGCATTCTTTTTATATTGTCAGTGATCGCACACTACACCACCATCACTACTGCCACATTTTCATTGTTGTGATGTGATGATGACGATAACATCATGTTTTTTTTCATGGGAGAAGCATTTTTCCTTTCCGTGAGTGTGAGAAGACCATTTGAAACACATTTTTTTGTCCTCGCACATCCTCCCTGTTGTTATTATTCACTCTCATTCTCTTAAGCTTGCACTACCAATCCATTTTCATTTTTTACGAGATAAGATATTTTAAAAGAAAAGATGCATGGAAATGAGATTTTTAAGAAAACAGCCCACTATTTTATATTATGCATGTATATGTATGTATGGATATATGTATATTTCTCCCTCTCCACCTTTTAAAAAATTTGTCCTGTATCCTGTCTGTACACCAATTCTCTAATCATGATGAACCCCATTATTCTCTTTTCTTCGTCGGTGTGTAATGCTTGAAGTAAAGTCATTACAATATTCACTTCTTCCTTTCTCTCTCACTCACTCCCCTATATTTAAGTTTGTGAAAGAAAGAGATTTTTTATGAAGTTGTCTCACGAACTGGAAGACTCAAGATTTGAATCTGGAGAGAGAAAGGAACGTGGTAGTTATTGTACTGTTTGAGTACGTACGATGTACAAATACACATACAAAGCGTTGTTGTGAACCCCGATGAAGTATTCATGATAGCGTTGGTTTATGAGTACAGTTCTGAAAAATTATTTTATTTACTTTCTTGTATGAGCACATACATTACATAGAACGACGTACAAAATTAAGATTACATGACTATGTAGATCATTTATTACCATCATCATGCATGTATGTCTTTATATATACTATGATCATAAAGTGTGGGAAGTAGGAGGAGGATCATGATCGAGAAAAAAATCTCTCTCTCTTATTACTTGATATTCTCTTTTGCTTTCGCTTGCACAACAAATAATTTATTTGAACATCCCGAGAATATTTACTCTTACTCTCCTCATCGGACTTCTTCTTGACTCAGGAGGATTGTACTATTTTATCTGAGGGAGTAATCTTCTCAAATCTCAATGATCCATGCATGTTTTGTTGCATTTGGTGAATTAACTCGTAAACATAATAAATATAAAAGTAAGCAATAGTATTTTCCCCTCTTGACGATTTTAAAATAAAGTTTCAAGCCACAATAATAAACTCTTTGGTGCAGAGGGCAAGAGAGAGAGAGGAGGATTATGGGATTGAGGAATGCAGGAGTAAATATAGTGGAGTGTCAGTTTGGTTTGGAGTGAGAGTAGTGGTCTATGGTTGATTTTTTCAATGCATGCAACAACGCTAGTAATTATTATTATTGTTGGTTTCAAACCAGTCCTGGAGAAGAAAGGTAATTGTTTTGTAGGAACGATTAAAATAATGGTATTTTGATGGTTATTACAAAAAAATCGGGATAGATCAACGTATCGTCCTATTGATGTACATATGCATAGCATAAGTACATAGATGTATGTATATCCCTAAGAACACATGCACGACTGTGTGTCTGAAGTTTTTCGTATCGAAAAAAATTATGCTGATGATGATCTTGAGAGGTTGTTGAGGTTGAGAGTTAAAAACCTGTAAATCACCACTACACCGCATAGTTTTGTGCAGGTGCACTTGCCTCTCCTTTACAAAATGAAGAAAAAAGGGGAAATACCTGGGCGATCAACTGGATTGATGAGTTGGATTTTTTTATTACGATGAAAATTATTCTTCTGGAGAAATGCATTTGGAATATTGAATATCGAAACATATCATGATGATTATTATTATTAACTATAGTGCTTTGTGGTCGGTAGATCCGAAGGAAATCTCATCATCGTCATATAATTCTTCGGCCACTACCGCCATTAATCGACTAATCATCTCAAAGAAAAGTACGTAGCATCATCATTTTATCTCATACTGTACACACATAATAATTGTAACCACTTTTGATTTTTTGGCATACCGAGTGCAGATGTATTTTTTCTCAGGGAAAAGTGAAGGCATGCTAATGATAGGTTTTTGAACTACATGACCTATTTGGTGTTGAAAGCTGCTGTTTTTGTCTGCTTCATCGGTCAATCATCAGTACAGGTTATTTTATATATTTTTGATAAAACGGAGAAGTAGGCATGTTCATTAATTTTAGGATGTAGTTTAGAACAGTCTGACAAACAAGACATGATGCAACATTGAAAGAGATCAGTATAAACTTTCAGTTTGTAGACAAAATGGATTTTTAAATCTAAGACTGTGAATCATGCTCAAGCCAAATTGTCTGAGATAGTCAAGTGTATCGGATGCGAATCAGTTCGCTAATAGTCACTAGCTTAAAGTTTTGAACTTGATTTTGATACTCCGCGATGCAATACAATGTAGACAATTCTCAAGCAAACATGTATGGAATATATGCGTTTTTAGTATCACTTACCCTGCACAAACAAGTATAACATGGATTCTCAATTGACCCCGGTAACGGAAACACTTCTCCTTCGTTATCACATTTCTGGGATGACCCAGTGAGACCTGAAACAAATAACAAAGGACAGTTTAAATCTTTGTATTTAAGTTAAAGTTATGATGTACTTTAAATATTGCATCATTTCACAAGTTAACATAAAACAATTTGTAGATAGGTATTACGACTACATATTTTCTCTTCCAAAGTCCACCATAAAACATCAGATTCCATGTTTTCACACTTTCAGTTTGTCTGGTATACGTACACAAGTGTAAACGTTTTAACTTGTTATGTTTTTGATGTTTTGCCCAGTATCTTTCGTAGTACACATGAAACCAAATAATCTGAGAGTCATCTCATCACTCACTCACTCATCGTCATTCAGTCTGGCAGAGTTAACAGATAAACAACTCGTAGTGTGTTTATTACTATCACTTCTCCCCTTATAACAAGCTCATCTCTATCTTTTTCATTGTTTACTGAAAAATAGGAAAAACAAAAGGATAACACAATTTATCGCTTTCTTTCTATTTTCGTTTTTCCCAGTGACATTAACGAATCATGTAGGAAGTGACCTGTAACCACGACCTAATCTATAGCTCCTTGAGTTGTCCTTTGTGAAGATGCACATTTCGAAAAAAAGTTTACAGATGCATATTTTATGCAGCACATTTACTATCAATTTTATTTATTTATCTTGCTTTTCAATGTTCCAGCAGCATTTTTGCATATTTTCCTTGCAATTGCATAACATGTGCAATAACAAAATATTATGTTCTATTTTTACTGCAACCACATCTGCAAATGTTATCGGGTCTGCTCTTTAGCAGGTTTATTCAGCAATTTTTTAATTGACCTTTTTCATTCAACTTAAATAATTCTGCAGCTTTTTATTATTAGCCTCAACAACGTAACTAGTGTGAAAGCCAAAAAGCGTCTTTCATGTCACGGCAATTCCCTCCTCAACTCTATTTATCTTGTTGGCTTCTGAAGGCTATGTTTTCGCTTTAGCTTTCTTTTCCTTCGTCTCACCACATCACTCTTGAAGCTTACTTCTTGATTGTTTTATATCCTGTCATCTACTTTGTTCCATTGCATAATATAAAAGATGGTACATGCCCAGATGCCTTATTATTACACTACACGCTAATGTGATAACTACTAAACAAATAAAAGCAAATAAATAAACAAAATGAGTTCCTACGAAGAAAAGCGTTGTCTATGCATGCAATCTTGCATTTTATAATCATAATCCCTTTTATTCTCTGTTTCTGTCTTTAAAAAACTTGACTTTATAGCTGTTTGCCTCTAATTGGCAGTGATTTCAGTATCATTCTTACTACAATACACTCAAGTACGTAAATATGCATTATTGTACAATATATAATATCTTATATTGCTACAAAAAATATGTGCAAGACTTCTGGCGCCTTTCAAGAAGGATTTTTGATTTTAACAAATTACAAAGTGGACTGGTGGTAACGCCCATAATAGCTATGATATTGCTATTAAAGTCGCATCACACGTATTGCAAAAAACATCAACAACATCTCTATAATATGCTGTAATAATAATGATAATAACAATAGGGATGCGCATAAATGTAATGTTATGTTATTAACTATATACCTGTGTGTGTTTTTACTTTGCATGCACTTGGGTCGTCTCGAGATTAAAACTCGTTGTTTTTGTTGTCGTAGTCTTTCGTCTTCGTTCTGGTCGTCGTGTGTGAAATTGATTTCGAAAAAAATAAGTCAACTATTTTTATTTCATTCCATTTTCCATTTCGATTCTGTTTGAGCATTCATTCTGACAACATGGTGCCAGGGCCTTGTTCAGTATTGTTTTTATATGACTGCGTTACATATTATTTCAATACTGTTATTTTCTGTTATAACCCCGCTTCTGCTGTAATTGCATTGTTCTTTTATCTGTATGCTGCTACTACATGGTATTCATAATTTTGTCTTTATTGTCGGTCAACATCAAGTATGTACATTTTTTTCACATACACAAGTAGACAAGTAATGTACAGCAAAGCAACTTAAGCTTCAAAATCCTAACTAATAATTTTGTATTTTGGTCTGTCAGTCGGGCACAACAGCAGCCTTTTCAACTTTTTTTTGCGTCTTCCAATTTTCATAAAAATTTCGGAGAGGAGCAGCTTCAGCAAGCTGTATATAGTATATTATATTTACCTATGTCTGGTGATGTAAAAGTAAAGTAAAGGTGTAAGGCGACGGATTAATAAATGTGTTCTGCATGAATAATGTAGGTACAGCACAGGTATATAGGTTTCTCTTCTCCGTCAACCGTCAGTAAAGTAGGTACATATTACATACCTATATACCTACTCTGACTCTACCCTCTTCCTCCGTATTCGAATTTTTTTCTATTTAATTACTAATTATCAAATACTCATTCGTAGTACAATAATACAACACACATGAATACTATGGTATATTATAATGGATGCTCACACGGGAGAAAAGTCACCGATGCATACGATAATTTTCTATTCAATATCCATAGCACGATAATAATATGATTATCGTCAGCACTGTGATTATGATACTACTATAGAACCCATCCTACCAAATTCTTGATGCAAAAAACGTGTGTGTATATACTACAATTTTTGTACTTTGTACTTTTACTACACACAGGAGTAAAGAACCGGATTTTTACGTCCACATATTTCATCTTTATCGTCTACACTATATGCTATCTAACTGACAGGTTTTGGATATTCACGCATATTTAAATTAAGCTTCATCATTAACATCAGCTGGCAAACATTGGGTTTTAGTCAAGATGAAAAAATAAAGAGTTGAGACGATCGAGACAACTTTAAAAATTGGGAATGCATACGACGATTATCGTGTTATCTTTATGCAGATTTTTTTTAAAGAAAAAAACTTTTTGCACATTTCTTTCACCCAGTCCTCCTGCATAATATGTAGTAGTGGTAATCTAACTACTTTATTGCAGTAATTGTTGGATTTTCAGAAATGAGTTGAGCGTAAAAGATGATGGTTTTTTCTTCTATTACTTATGCATAACACTTTATGTTTTTTGCGGTGAAAAAATGCATGTATGCTATTTATTCTGATTAACTCTGAACTTGCTTCAACTTGCAAAGTTTAATTAACACGTTTGAGATGAGACGTTGATAGTTGCAAATTTAAGATTGTTATATAAGAACAATAGAAAACTATTATTATGACTATGTCTGTGTATATCCTAAATTTTTGGATGTTGATATTCTTACTTACTTTGTAAATGTCCCTATTGCTGTCTACACAGAGATGATTGATTCATTATTAAGCAAAAAATTCTGCTTACGGCGGGGGCAATATAACGGACCTCATAAATCTTTTAAGAACGAAGGCGAGCAAGTGGTGAAGGAAAGTAGTAAAAAAATGAGTAAATATTTTACATTTACCTTTCATCTGTCTAGTTTTATGTGATTCTTTACATTTGCAGTAGATAGCATTGAAGATACCACCCAGCCCAACAAATAATCATATAAGAATAACAATTAATTATTATTGAAGGTGGAACTTAAAAGAGGTGACATTGACCACTAAAGTGAGACTGTCTGAGATGTATCCAAATTAATTCAAGAACCCTATTGGATGTACCCGAACATGTAGCACAATGCCTTGTAATTGTAACAATGTAAGCTAGACGTATACAGAATCCTTTCGCGTGTAAACTGTCATTACGCATTATTTGTCATTTCATTCTGTAGTATATTTTCAATCAATAACAAAAAGTAACACTTCTCATTGTAATGAAGAGGTACGATCAAGTATCTCATGGTTGAGTGAATCCTTTTTGATCTTCTGATCATCAAAGATTAACAATTTAGACATATGATGTAATGACCATGATGATGAAATCCTTCTAAACGCTTTACACGAAACATTAAAGCACACTCCCAAGGAATGTTGAAAGAAGTTTTGACTGGTGGAATTCATTCAATGAAATGTGAAAGTCGAGTCTGGTCTATTTTAACTGAACTCTGCTGGATGAACTTGTTGTAACTGATCCCCTAAAAGGCCAGTGGTAGTAATAATCAGTAATATATTCTGTATCGACAATAGATGTGTATACCTCTCTGTTGATGACTCATTCATTCCGCACACTGTAAAAAATGTAGCAACTGATTAATGAGAGTAAATCTCCACATTTTTTCAACCTTCTAACCATCCATTCCAATATTTTCCATGAACCGAACTGTCTGAATTGAGAATATTGCACATACCAAGAAAAAATGAGTTGTTACTCATTTATTGCTTCAATAAATTCCTACATATCGATTACATGTTACCCTCTACATTTTTTTATGTCAGGAGATAATCCTCGTTTTAACAGGCTATCATTAATCATCTTATCAGCTCAATATTTTGTGTATACACAGCGCATATTTGTGTGTAAGTGTACTAGCATGTTTATTCATTCACTTCATCAACATTCTTTTCTTGAAATGGAGGAAATTTTCTTTCAAGTAAGTCGGTCTATCATAGTCATTTCAGGAATAACTTATATGTACCTATTTGTTAAGAGGAAATGGTGAAAGCTGAAATTATTTTTATCTTTCATAGGAAAGGAAGCGGAAAAGAGAGAAAGTACAAAAGGAGAAAAAAAATGAGCATACTTACCAACAACATTCCCTAGCGCTTCACTGTAGTTGATTGGAAACGATAACAAAACTATCAGTAAGAGTGTTGACCACGAGTGGCTCAGAAAGTGAGTAAGTCTTGTTCTCGTTCTTCTTGATGATAATGTTGATAGGGGAGAAGATGATGATGACCCTGACAGTCTGACTGTATTCATTGTGGATCTCTTTCTTCTCTCTGATTCTTTTATTCTAGTACTGATTGTGGTGGGGGGTATGACGTTGGATTCAAGTGCATCCATACTTGCACTGGGTTCTGCTTTCCTTCTCCAATGCTCCCTTCTATAAGAAAACAACAAAGAACAAATAAAAATTATTGTTAAAATTCAACTTGTTTTAGATAGTACTTAGGCGTTTAGAATATATTGTCATTGTACATGATAAAGTAATTTAATCAAAAAGTATCATTTATCTATTGAATCACGCACAGCGTGAGTGATTCTGTTTACATAACATTTCACATGTCATAAAACATTTTTTGTTGTTTTCGAAGAAAAAAAGAAAAAGAAAATTGACATAATCAGCAACAACATTAACACCAACATGTTGTCTTTATGCAGCCCACATTTAAAAACCACATTTTTATTGCATATCAAAGTAGTGGGCAATATATCAAGAAGGTACATGTGCGCACAAGTGTGTTGTGTGCGTAAATGAACATTTAATGATATCAAAGTAGTGGGCAATATATCAAGAAGGTACATGTGCGCACAAGTGTGTTGTGTGCGTAAACGAACATTTAATGCATAAACAAAAGAATACTACTACTAGGGTACATAAAATGGGTCTTTATGCAGTTCATCATGACATCAACATAAACAATGCTAAATGGTACAAGTGAGTCATCTTTCTTTTGTACAGAAAAAAACCCTTTTGGTATTGAGTTGGTTTGCCATTATTATATTCCCAAGCAAGTCCAGTGCCAAATATTGCATATGTGGCAGTAGGTGACTAATAGGATAAAAAGATGTATCTTGTATCATAATCATCACTTCAACCATGTCTCGTTTTTTTCTGCAACACATGCACCGATCGAGAATGAGCGTGGGTAAGGTTTCCATATTTTTTTTCAACTAATTCAATTTTACGCTAATGTAAACGAGCAGCGTGAGTGTGTGTGTGGGGTGGTCGGTCGATTAAAAGGAGTTTAGGATAAAAAGACCACCATCATGGACCGCTTCTGTTGAAGGTGATGATGATTCCATTGCAAAATCGCAAGTAGTCATCATGAATTTCAGTAGCATCAACACCAACAACAGGAGCAGTGCACAGTGGCAAAAAAATATTGTGTTGGTAATGGATATGCGTCCATTTCATCAATTACATAAACAACCTAACCCTGTTATTTATTCCTACCGCTGTGAATTGCAAATCTAATCATCGCCATGATCATTCCCCTCTTAAATACTTAGCTCCGGTCTTTTGGCTATTAAGCATCGTGGCAATTTCAAGAAGAAGAGCAATGCCAAAGAGAAAGAATGATGAGATAATAATGGTTACTTCTCCATTTCTACATTTCTTGTTTGCTCTGTCAGTGGTGGTGGTGGTCGGTCGTTTAGGTTGGTGTGTGCTCATAAAGTATACACATCTTTTAAAAAGAGAGCAGGGAGCAAGCAATGACATCATGCTAACACGACAAAGTCAGCAACATAATTCAAATTCATTTTTATAAGACTTGTTCAATTAACATCTTCTTCGGCTTCTTCTTGGTTAGTAGACTATAGACTCTATATTCAAGTTCAATAGTACCTCTCATTTAAAAACCGAAATAAAGTGTAATTCAATCCAACAAAATGAAAAATTGTAAGGAATTCCACTTCTTTTTTCAGTTTCAGTAGTAGATATGAAATGCAGATGACTTTATATTTTTACTGCTTTTTGCTAACTGAATATGAGAGCCAAGATTATATGTAATTATATCTGATTTG
>JAHZMV010002027.1:0-19628 GCA_027743765.1 Coecobrya sp. COE2
TTTTTGCGCAGTCAAGTCACTGACTGAGAGAAGTGAATGAGCCGGCTTTTTGCTTACGTACAAAATCAAGTCAACAACCATTTTATTTTTATTTTTACATCCATGCAAATAGATTCAAGAGATACATGTGTACCGACGACGGAAGGGATAATGAATAATGAAAAACATGTTATCGCATCACACACAGTCAGCCAGTATTATTGCAGAGAACACAAACATTCTACAAAATTTTCCAGCCGAGACACAACATCAAAGACATTAAAACAACTACTGGGAAAGTTGAACATGCAGATTTTCCTTTACTCTTTCACTAAATATACTATAAAAAGGTAAACAACTTTATGTACAGGTTGCCTCTGTACGAGATAAGAGAAGGAGATATGATGTGGTGGTGGTGGTGACGAAAGAATAATGGAATGGTTGGCAGGAGGGAATAAGAATGAAGAGTTTGAGAAAGGACAAGGAAGGAGGATTCCTGCGGAGAGAGATGATTCTTGGCACTCCCCTTGACGTGAAGCATCCATTGCAACAACGTTATGCTCTTCTTGGCGATGATGATGCACTCAACTTTGCCACCACCATCATGTCATTTCGTATAAGTATGCCCGTTGTTGTACAGACAAATCTCAACAATATGGGAAAAGAATGTAAAAAGTGTATGGATGTATGCTTCCTTTTCGCATCAGATTCAAATGCAATTTTCCGTTTCATCGTTTGAAGAAAAAGGCATCATCATTCCAGTTGCCAGTTTTCCTTTCCAGCAGCAGCAGGAGGAAGAAAAAGGCAACTATATATTACGACCATGTGCCATCATCACAATAAAGGAATAGAAATGAGGGAAAATAATAATAATAACAAGCAGGGATGAGGATGAGTTTTCACAGAAAAAGAAATTGAACGGGCCATGAAATGTGATATGATGTGATGGCATGTGAAAGGACGAAAGGACTGGAAAAAAATATAAAATGACATTCAGGAGAAATGCGTACTTAAGTGGATCTCTCTCTGGATGGGATCCATGTTCTTGTCCAATTTTGAAGTGACGCTGCTCTGTTCCAAATGCTGCCGCTTCGTCACATGGAATGGTGCCATTCAAACTGACAATCTTACCCCTCTTTACAGAATACTCCTGACTGACTGTTCGTGATTGAGAGGAATGATATTAGCAAGAAAAATTGGAAATATGCTGATGACGGACGATGGGAAGAAGCAATAAGGGAAGGGATATCAGAAAAAACGGCAAAAGCTGTCCCCATACTCCCTATTTTGCCCTTAAATCGACATCTATCACTCTAGCACATTGAAATTCCAAATGGAGATCGCATCTTAAGAGCTGGCACACATAAAATGAAACTTGTTGACCCAATTGCAATCGAAATGAACAGTTTGGCTTTCAATACGAGTGCCACTACTGCTAACGTAAAGTTAACAAGTCACATCTCTCTAGAAAAAAAATTCCTACTCTTGCCCTGACATGATATACATGGCTCAATAAATATACCATTTTATTTTACTTTTTTATCGTTCCTAAAAAAGTTTACCTTTTAAACCTAAATACACTTCCAATAAAACCGTCTGTTTACCGACGATATTTTAGTCCTATAGTATAGCCATGTTTCATATATGTTGTACGTGAAACAATTTAAATGGAAGGTTCAAATGAAAACATATCCTGAGAACATCCTAATTTCATCCTTATTTTAAATTCCTTTTCTGCAACTGCTTTCCATCCGTATACTTATTGACGTTATTTAAAACTTAACTTCTGCTAGGTACTTATCAAAGTATATATTTTTCCTGCTTTTTTATTGAATGTAACTGAAATGTGCAAAGTCCCTTTTTTCCCAAACAGAAAAAAAACACTACAACGGTTGCCTATGTATATGCAGAACCAGAAACCAAAAGAAAATATGCAGAAACTCCAAAAGAGACACTCAAAACTCGGAAGCAAAAGAGCAAAACTAAAACTACTGACGGAATATTCAAGAAAAAAAACTTTTTTCTTTCTTTTTTACAATCTGGCCATACCGTCAAGTCAAGTAGTAACCTTTTTTTGCTAAGCTTTATGCAATATATTCATGTATACCTAGTACACATGGTGCCTCGAAGGGGTACTCTATTCTTTTTCCAACAGACTTTCTCCTTTCATGTGTATGGCGTGACAGGCTTTTGCTACAACAATAACAACGGCATAAGGTGCATGAATCTTAAAGCTTTAGCTGGGCTCAGCAGACACTAAAATAAAAACCGTAGACGACCACACGCCACGGGCAAAAGAAACTTAATATGGAAATGGAATATGTACTCACATTAAAATGACTACCTACATATACCCTTTTCTCTCTCTTTCTCCCACCCAACATCAAACTCAGTTTTAACTGTCAAAAAAATTGTTTTAGTACTTCGCTTACACAACAACCTCTGTAATAAACATAAAGACAACAAAACCAAAACGAGCTATACGCACAAACCTAATATACCTACTACTATAATCTGTGAGTATACATGGCCCATCATCAAAAAAGTAAATAAATATTGCACAAAAGTAAAAATAAAACGTTCACTTTTTGTTTTCTAGGAAGAGAAGTGAAAGAAGTACCACTATGACTGCCACTATATGCTTTTAACCAACCAATCCAAACCACGTTGTCTGCTATATTTTCTATAAGCTTCTTTCTCTCTCTGGCAGTATAGTAGTAGTAGTACCTTTTGTTCATTTTTGGTCCCAAAGGAAGCGAAAAAGAAAATGAGCATTTTACTATCAAAGGGACAGCGGGAGTAGGAGAAAACAACATTTTGTAGAGCTACTTGTACTATTAAAGCTTCACTTTCACTCTTGCCTTTTGCTTCTTTCTCTTTTCATATATGCTAACTAACTGCGACTTTCTTTCTTCTCCTTGTTTCTTCCAACATAAACCGTAACATATGGCATTTTGAGAGAAGAAAATGTGTTGAGTTTTGCTGAGTTGGGTGTTGGGTTGTGAGAGGAAGAATTGTAAAAGAAACTGGAGAAGAAAGGAAGGACAGGAATGTGTTCAGAATGAAAATCACACGGCAAAACCGGCATGCATGACTGTGCCAGCCAGCGAAAAGGATGCTGCTGGTGTAATAAGCTGAATCAAATAATAACGATGTAATATACGACTCAAAGGAACATCTTCTTTTTGCAAGAAAATGAGAAACTAAATAGCGTTAATATAAATCCAAAGTAAAACACTTTATCCAGTTTGCTTTTCCAATTTTGGTTACAAATGGTAATTTATCCTTCAAATGACACACGGCCATTGTTTCTATCATCTTTCCACCTAAAGGATATATTATGTATATCTTCATCTCAGTTGAAAGTCCGGAGATAAACGTAATAGAGTTGTACCTATATCTTTTATACAAGAGCTTTCACCAAGCCATCTACAAATCATCAGTTTAAAAACTGTTGGGATTTTCTGTCCCTGTACTGCAGTGCGGGTAAATAAAGTTGACGAAAAGTGCACACGTCAACGAAACGCCCAGAGAATTTGAATTTTTATTCGTCCTTTTAAAATTACACATACAACACACAGCTAAGCATTTTTTTATTTCAACTAATAGCATATTCATGTTGGCTTGTGTGTTTTTTTATTATGAAGGCACAGTCAGTTTGATGATGAGCACAAAATGAAATGAAAAGTTGTTCATGTTTGTAAACTCATCGCGTATACATTTAGATTGGAGAGAGAGAAAGCCGAGTGTATTTGCATTTGGCGTGCTTTACTACAAATTCAATTTCCTCTTGATTTTCCCCTCTTCCTATACATTTTTTCTCTTTTGTTCATTTAAAAACAAAATAGGTTATGCAAAATCATAACTTGAGCATAAATTTGCTGATGAGATGAAAATGGAAAGTGGTATTGACACTTATATTTCACGGATACAAGCGTGAATGAAAGGAACAAAGTTTAAATCAACTCGGCAAGAAGAGCACACAGCAGAGTGTCAACACCATAAGCAGTAGGTTATTCCGGTCTATTAGATGAAAGAAGAAAATGTGTGGAGGATGATGATGATGATGTAAGCGTGAGGTACATTATGCACCACAATACGTCCTACAACTACACACACACTTCTTTCTTACTCTTGACATGACTCTTACTTCATGGTGAAAATTCTTTCCTTTTTTTACATGAAATTGCAACCAACTTACTTCTCCAACAACTAAAAAATATATATGTACATGCATGAGCTACTGTGTATTTATACAATGTTGTGTGTGTTTCGTTGTGCACGATGTCGTGCTCAGATGAAATAATAATAAAAGGGAAAGATACGGAACAAGAACAACCGAAAAAGCGGAACTCTCCCAACACCACAAGCAAACAACAACATGGAACGGATATGGAAACCAAGACAGGGGAGGTTGCCTACCTATTTACTAAAAATATACATACTGCTACACCAGACGGAACTACTACTGCAAACGAGAAAAATAGGTCAAATGAATGTCAACTTCGTGTCAGCCTAATTTTCCTCTGTCGTTTTTGTGTGGAGAATAAAGGCATACAACAAGAAACGTCAAAGCTCTGTGGTGTACATAAATAAGTACTATGGGGCAAGTAAATGTAAGCGAAAGTTTCTTCCCGTCTTTACTCTAATATTCATTTCTGTCTAAGAAGAAAAGTAAACTGAACAGTGACAGTACACTGTCGTCAGTACTTTATATTCAAATGTCGTCTAATACAAGAAACAACAAGAGGGAAAAACAAGAAACAGAGCGCATAACGTACTACTACGACATGAAATTGAGTAAATATAGAAATGGCTTGTTCGTCCTTGTGACAGAATACCGTCGTATTTTTTTCAGTGAAGTCGTTACAATGTCATATTGTGGTACTGGTAAATGATCTTGGGTCTCGCTTAAAAGGAAGGCATATGTGTGCACATAATAATATGCTATTCAAGAGAGAGAGTTCTGGTAATATTATTGCTATGTGGAAAATTTGGCATATGAGAAATTATTATTAATTTCCTATAAAAGCACACACGCACATGGGGAAAAAGAGAGAGAGAGAAACGCTTAGCAATGCTAAACGAAGCCATCATAATCATGACATGGACATGCAACATGGAAAGAGAATAAACAAGAGGAAAAAAATGTGAAATCCACCGAAAACCGAATTTAATATGCCCATTCCTTTTATCTCGTAGCACCACTTTACTTACTCTCTATTCATTGCTACAACATGAATGTGCCAAACACAAACTCACTTTACTCCACTTTATCCTTCAAGGTTTAAGTTGTCGCTCGAGCTTGTCAGCTTAAATTTTCAAAATTGTATTATTATTAAAACACGTAGAGAAGAAGAACAACTTTGTACAAAAAATTACATGCTTGTCAAGTAGCTACCTTTTTACATGGTAGCGGTAACTTTGCGTTTGACATAATAAAAAAAAAGTGAAATGCACGACATATTCTCTCGAATTGACTGGATAAAAGGAGCCAGAGAAAATTCCTCCTGTTGTGTTAATACGTAGAAAAGCGAAAGAATAGAGAAGGACAAAATCGCACGTGTGTACTTTTAAGTCTCTACCACCACCACCACATGTATAAAACTTTTTTTTCTCTTTTTATTCGTTTTCTTTCTTCTGCTGGTGGAAAATCTGGGAAATCCTTGAGATCAAAACCCCAGCACTATCAACCCCAAGCAAACCCAGAAGAGTAGTAGCAGTTTCGAGTTACTGGACTATTTCATCCGTGTACAATATTGTAGTCTTAGTAGTGGTGGTGGTGGTGGTAGCGGCGGCGGCGGTTCGTAAATTCCAGTTACTACATACAAAATAAAGCTTGAAAATCCTCCGGAGAAGTATTTTAGCTTTTTTTATTCTTTTTGAGAGTCCTTTTAAACTCTAAGCCGCTTATACAGGATACGCATACATGTCCATCCTGCTTGCTTTTAGTTTTATACACGTCCACAGAATTTCCTCCAGAGGCATTTCCCCAACGATTTCAGTTGTGTTTTGCCAAATGAGAGAGTAAAAGAAGATGTAGCTCCTTCTTCTCCAGAGTCCGGAGGGAACATTACAGGCCATCATATTACGAATCTTGTGTGTGATACAATGATGCATATATTATAAAAAATGTGGAGTATGTAATCATCATATCATTCTCTGTCATCATTTTAGAATATTATTGCTCACTACCAACTATCTTCTACCCTTTCTACTCCTACAAAACCGCACAAAGTTATGCAAGCAGACACAAGAAGACATAGACAGAGCGCATACAAAACATTCCACTATGGAATCCTCTTCAGAATAGCCTCTTCTCCTCTCACAGTCTCTCGGTGTGTGTTTCTCTCTGCTTTTATGTGTTCTCTCTGTTAGTGTACCATGAATCATAAATAAATTATGAGGGCAATATAAAAAACGTACCCCAGTAATATTACACGATTATGTGTGCAGTTTGCCGACTAGAAGATAAAAACTATCTGCAATGATTTTTTTGCGGTTTTTTACGGGATAAAAAAACAAGGAAGAAAAACAATTCATCATCATCATAAGTTTACATATTACATCAAGCGTAGTCCTTTATTATAAACAATGACCAAAAGTTTTCTTAAGAAGTGAGGTAAATCACATTTTATTCATGCTCATCTTTTTTCCTCATGTCATGTCATATTTTTCATAAGCACGTGGAGAAATGTTTATTGCACATAACTATCATCATCATTCCGACCACAAGCTCACCACAAGATTTTTCGAAATGCCAAGTCGTCTCGCAATGGCCCTACCAAATGGACATAAACCCAAAGAAAATAGTTATCATTCTTGATGCTTCCTTGCACATTTGCATCAGACATAATATTGTGGAGCAACACTACTTTAAAAAGGAACAACACGAGTCTCAAAACCGCAAGAAACTCAATGAGATGAACAAATGAGTATTATTATGACCCAACATTTTTTTTTCTCCATGATGTTTCTCCTTGTGACTGTGACACATTTTGTCTACACAGTATCCGTTAAAAAAGTCAAATCCTCTATCAAACAATGTTAGTCATTGCATGATGCAAACAATGTTACATTTTCCTTAGGCTCTCTGGAGAATAGTTTTACAACAGTGCTTCCTATTTATTTATGAATGATGCCTAATTTTGATATGAAGGTTTACGCTGGGAATACCTACCTATATTTTTATGACTACTTAAAACTATCATATCTACAACTCTACAAGTCGTGTGTAATTCCATGAAATAGAATAATTTTTTTTGCTTCTCACTCTCTTGATATAAATGAAAGATTGTACTGGATATTAAATTACCAGCATATTTTACATATTTTTTGGCTCTCTCAAATTTTCAAAGCGTGGGTTACGACTTATCTCTGATGGAAGCCGTGTGTTTATTGTTATCTTTACATCACTACTATGCTATTCCACACTTAATATGTAAGTGTATTACGGTAATGAGTTGATAGGATTATTATTCTGTTTACCGGTTGGTACTTTGCTTGTTATGAATGTTGAGGCATTACATGCATAAGAAGGTATACAGCATACTTTTATAATAATTTGATATCATTATGCATGAGCACATGCCAAAAAGAGGCATTGCTCATCTTATGGACGTTGATGTTGGTGATGAATCTTTTCAACAATTTCGTCAGGAAATTAACAACAAAACGCATAAAAAATCTCATCACCGCTCTCTGCAAAATGTATGAATAGCTTAAAGCGAGATTTTAAAAGGCTACAAAAGTACATTTGAGTCCACTGTGTACATAATGGAAGAAACGCAGTGATGGGTGGTTTGGCTGTAGTGCTCCGGTGATGACTGCGAGAATGGTGACGCATCAGCACTACAATCACAAACACAAAACAGTCAAGTGTTCATGATGATGTTGATGATGATGCTTATCATCACATTATTGTAGTTCCTGTGGCTTGACTTTGCTTTTTTGTTACTACATCACAGAGCAAGCAGTGCAGTACAAAAGACGAAAAGAGAAGAATGAGCGTATCTAAAATCTTAAAAAGTCTCTCTAGTACATTTTATGAGGACGGTATATGATGATGATGGGGGTGGTAGTAGTAGTGGTGGCAGTGATGACGATCTTCTTTTCCATTTCATTATCACAATCTTCACTCCTCACGTTTTGAGATTTCCTTCCTGTCAGTAAACTTGCCTTTTGGCTGCGTTTTTGGCTGAGTAAGATGAAATGATCGAGGCTATATAAAAGATGCAGATTTACATTTTACTCTGGTTTTGCATGGATCCACCCACCCACCCTTTAATCTCTTCCAAAAGCGTTTGAGAATGTAAAATTCAAAACTCGACAGTCTGAGGTTTTGAAAGGGGAAACACTTTGTGTGAAGACGTAATAATAACACACGCGTGTGAGGAGGCAAATAAAGCAAAGTAACCATTATCATAATCATCATGTGATTTCATTATTTGCCACAAAAGTAGCACGAAAAATTCCATTAGTCACATGGACAAAAATATATATAAGAGGGAGCGTGTTGAAAGGCAATTGAACCGTACTCCGTTCCACTTTAACTTGCGTCTTATCTTTTTCCTTTCAGTACTGTAATTCTCTCAAAATATTACGTACCTACTCATGAAATGAGCAGCTTTAGGTTTTGCGAACAAAACTATCGATAATAAAGCTGGAGAGTGTTCTACAAGAGGCTGTAAAGTTTACAAAGTAGATTTACTCCATCACTACTTAATTTTTACCATATTACGCATTACCACGCTCTTTCTACTTTGTCTTTCGCATGTGTATCCAGCCAGCCACGTTGTCTGGCTGGAGTTTGAACAAGTTGGAATTTTAGATGATGTATTGCCTACGCATACAAGCAAACAGTGTAATCTACGTTGTTTATCATTTTTACATTCAACAAGCACAGCAAGTGCCTGATGTTTCATTTGTTAACAGTTTATGGACAGGTTGAGATGTGTATTGAATACCAAAAGACACGGTATTACTCTTTTTTCATTTCATTTTCATTAGTCATCATCAAAAAAGAACAAAGACGAAGAAAAAAGTTATGGTTGAAGACTCCAGGTATAGCTCATGAATGAGTACTATAATAGAGTATGGGCATGACTAAAGATTAGTGAAGATGCTATTTTCTACGGTTTAATGTAGCATAACAGAGCAAAAAATAAGTATGATTCATGCGCACATATTATCCTGAGGTATCTTAATCCCATTAAAAGTTGAGTTCCTAAAAGATTTATGCAACACAAACATTTTTGACGTTTTATGCAGCGTAAACGTTTAAAACACCGTGTGATCAAATTACTTATCCAGCAGGTGACTCAAATATGATAATGTAGCACTTCATGTTATTTTGGCAGTGTAGAATATTGCATTATGCCCCAATACACCAAATGCAAAGGAAATACTAAGCAATTTTCAGCCAATTAGAGAAAAAAGGCAGTCAGTCAGAGAGGATTTACCTGGTATTCTATAGATATTTGCTAGTAATATAAAATAGATAAAATAGGTACAATAAACCAAATCATAAAACCATTAATTGCTTTTCTATTAATGAGCCCACTAGTAGCTAAAAAGCCATGTTGAAAAATGAGCCATTAAAGGCATCTTGGAAGACAATGTGTTTTCCGTCTAGTTTTACTATCGTACCGCCCTATTTTCCTGCTCCTTAAATGTAGACGACTTACATTACCATACATCCCTGCTACTACCAAGGTATATCTATCTGTCCTAATTTGTTATTATATCTCAACTTTTTTAACATCCAAAAAAATTAATTACAATACAAACATTATTAACAAGGTAAAAAGTAAGACATAGACAAGCCGAGCCAAGCAGGAGACTTGTTAAATAAAACGACTTTGCCTTTTCCTGTCCCTCAGCGACTGCTCGTGTCGCGTAACGTATGACATAAATAAACTTACAACACAACAGCGTCTTTGTCCTTCTTAGAATTCAAGTGTTTTCCCAGCACACAAACCTCCTCCCGCCTTGTGTGTGCGTCCCCTCTTTTTATACTTTAACTTTGAGCCACTTTATTTATATCTCCAGCAATTTTCCTTCTTTGTTCTGCCTTCTCTACATAATATTATTATTTTCATGAAAAAGCCAGCATAAGTTTGTCAGGAGTTGAGGAAACAACAAGATAGGATTTTCTTAACTTTCCACCACTACTGGACCGTGTTAGCAATAAACTTGACTTTGTGCAAAAAGCAACATACCTTCTATATTAAATTGCTGCCGGAGCGTCTCATGTTATTTTTTTAATTTAGCTCTGTCCGCATTTTTACACAGCTCGGGATAATTTGCAACGTCACTTTCATACAAGCTTCTAGTCTACAAGTAAAATTAAACAGACAACAATAACAATGCCACCGCTATCACCACCATAGCATCAGCAATGGACTTTGTACCTTTTCTGAACGATATTTTACAATGACGCACGGCCACCGGGACCAGAATACCAGAAGTAATGTGCTCTATATTACTTAAGTTGACAGGAAGAACAACACTGCCAACCCATATTGTACAATATATTATCACAGCAGTAATACTAGCAAACAAACAACAACATCCCCGGCATAACTGCACACAATACAATTATGTTACTGTGAAATGTTCACATATATGGTACATATATAACATAACAAATGAGCTGGATGAAGATATACAAGACTATTCATTAATTTAGGTGATTCGCATAGGCACCACTACCACCATCATGGCATTTATAATACAACACACAAGCAGCACACAATGACATCATTATACAGTAGACTTTTTTTCTCCTGGAGTATTTATACCCTTGTTACAATTGCAACACTCCAGCAAGAAGAAAAACAACAGTCGCAGAGGAACTCTGTGTATGTTTATTATCTTCGCATAATACACTCTACTTTATGTGTAACGAACACTGGAAAATTAACAAGGCTTTAGGAACACTGGGCAAAGTCAAGTATACACGCAGCTAGTATTTTCTCTTTTTCTCCAGTCGCTATATAATACTGCTCTACTTTATACTACTACCGTGTTATCATTATCATCTTCACCCACCACTACCATCATAATAATAAAATAAATGTAATATTCCCCTGTGCATATTATGGAAAACAATGGCCACTCCCGCTTACTCCTTTACTACTGAACTAATTAAGGTTGACTCTCCTTCTCTTTCTCTCTCTCTCCCTTTATTCTCCAGCTACATAATTGTAGTAGCAAGAAAAAAAAGTAAACTACCGTATCAAGTCCCCTTTTTACTTGTTACACTCAACTGGTTACATACATTATGCATTTTATACAAGATGATAATATAGTCATGCGCTCAATAATACTCCATATTCAAATACATACATTTTCGGCAAGGAAGTAAACATTATTATTAGATTTTCTATAAGAAGAACATGTTCCACTAATGATAATATAGTCATGCGCTCAATAATACTCCATATTCAAATACATACATTTTCGGCAAGGAAGTAAACATTATTATTAGATTTTCTATAAGAAGAACATGTTACACTAATTACCTCAGTGTCTGTGAGTGGTTTAGACTACTACTACTAGCACTTACACTACTACTACTATGTGTGTGTGTGCTGCTATTCTTCTGCTCAACTCTAGTGGAAGTGCAAATACTTTTAGACACAGATTCAATTTTCCTATTTTACTCTTTCCCCTCCAGATGTGAGTAAGTAAGTACATGCAAGTAGGAAACGGAAGAAAAGGGCGAACTAATATGCTCATCTTATACTACTGCGTAATGTATCCGTCTATAGATAGGACTTTATAGGCTTACTATAACAATAAGTCTTTTCTGCTGTCGACGACGATGGAGAATGAGACAAAAGAAGAGAAAGGGAGGAAAAGTGGTTGTGTGTGTGTGCAAGCAGCTTTCTTTATGCCTCCACTTCACCATTTTTACTCTCATCTGCCTCGACAAGCATAACGGAAGATATAACCATCAGAGTGATGATACGATGAATGATGGTACTTTTGGGACTCTTTCAGACATAATTTCATTACCAGACACCAACCTTCCATAAAAAGAATTATCATCATCATCTTGGCCTTAGAACTGATACAGTTGCTTGCTACGCATTTTATTGCACGTTGGTTGAAACCGTTGCCGAAGCCTGAACTATTGTTACTATACTGTTTTCATTTGTGCTGAATTGCTCTCAGTCGATAATGAGGAAAGATATTTTTAAAGGATTGGTCACAACGAATGACAACAAATTAATAATACTAATAATTATTTGCAGTATTGTATAGGTATATATATAGTTTTCGCACTATAATTCCTTCCAAAATATAAAAACATTCATATGCAAATGCAACTATACTTCAATTATCAAAAAAAGTCTTGTCAGCTTCCTTGACACATCTAACAAATCCCCAAAGAACAATCATACCACAGTCTGCTAAGCAGACTCTGCTTTGTCTTTACTCTGCCCTTCCTTTTTAACACCATAACATCCATAATATTATGTGTATTATCCTCTGTTCAACCCTACTGTCTGTTTTAAGTCTCTTACATTAAAATGCATGCTTAAAGTACACAAAGCAGAAAATTGACAAGCCTATTTTTTCAACGCCTTTTTTGTTGCCTACTCCCATTTAGACAAAGTGCAGTGAAGCGCAGCAAGCCCTCCTAAGTCCCAGATTCAAAAGCATAAAAAACCTCTTTTTTACATTTTATGTCAATAGAAGATGCATTTTGCCATTTGCATAAGTAAGAAATACAATGAAGGTGAACTTGACATGCATTAGCATTATAATATATACCCTCGTCAGAATATACCTAGGTATTCACTAAACAAGGAGATGTGTAATATAGTGAGAGGAAACTGAAACTGACATAAGCAATCAGAAAGATGCTTACATTATTCAAAATTCATGATGTACACACCATCTTCGTCAGCATCATCATTTTTTTTAGAATTTATTGGATGCTTGTTGGTTTGCACTTAAACCCAAGTTGATTTTTTATTAAATGACTTTGGTTTTGTGTATGCATTAATTTTAATTCACATGACTTTTCTCATTCCATCTGTTTTTGTTTTGTAAGCTTGCGTCATCTTGGCTATTCTCATAGCACATCTTCATATAAGGAAATGTTTAAAAGCTTAAACAACTTGATGCTGAATGGATTTAGAGGATGAGCATCGTTACACTAATCAACATTATCGCCATTCATCAACCGTTGTAATAAAATGTTTCAGATCTAGAACTTGATCATGTAATAATATCAACGGTATTTAATGAAGCCTCTCACTCTCACAGCTAACTAGCATCGTATGAAAGAATGAACAAAGTACGTGAGCAAAACACATCAGAGATGGTATAAAAATTGGTGTCTGTGATATTTTAGAGAATGAAAAATAGTTCATTTCTTACAAGCTCAGGTTTTCGCTATGAAGATTTAATTACAACTGACATCATTTCTCATTAATAACGCCATGCTTAACGAGTTAAATATCAAAGAAGGAATATTTTTTTTGAAAGAAATCAATGATCACGTCTTGGAGATCTTGAATAATAGGTACTCCGCCTTCGATTGCCAGTCATCCGATTCGTCTTCTCATTTTTTTTAAAACATCTGTTCTGAACACGCTTGAATATTGAATAGCCTTTATTTTATCACGTTGTTCTGCTATCTTTATATAAGAACTGCAGTTACAATAATAAATAGTCTACCAACTGTGTTCAATTTCAACCAGTCTCTGTTTTTCTAAGCAGAGTTGGTAATACATAATAATAATGGCGATGAAAAATGGTAAGCATTACCCTCCTCTCAGTTCATGGATGGCTCAGTTCAGTTTCAACCAGCTCAAAGAAATCCCTAAAAGATTCTCTTTCTTCATGTCTGATGCGATGCGATCTATATATTTTCACATGAATACCTATTTTAGTCCTGATTGAAGACCTATTTTTAAAATGCTGTTGGCGATCTTGTTACATCGTCAATCGTCATCTATTTTTTTGTTGGTGATTGAAGAAACTGAGCTGGTGTCAACCTGTCTCCTTTTGATATTGATTCATGAAGATATCGTGATGTGTGAGTGAGCTACAAAATCAATCATGCTTTTGGACAATGGAATTAACATATTCTGTGGTATTTCTATACAGACATTGAAGTGGTCATCAATAATTTAATAGGACATGAATAATATTTCGAATAATATTTCGAATAGATTATGATGATTATATCACAATATTCCATGGGCAAAGACACAGATCAGCAAGACAGGTTGAAAAAATAGGACATAATATGCGTATGCGTATTTTTGTATCTGATCTTTTGGGAGGAGAATGAGGGCAATCATATATTTTTCTTGGTGTTTTTCTCTCTCGATGTTACAGACGATTTTTTTTTGGAACAAGGACAAGTGCTGTCTCCTCGAGTTGAGGTGTTTATCTCCCATGTTTTTTTTACCAATGAATTTATATTTCAAATGTCTGTTATTAAAAATGCAAATTTGGAGTCATTAATGGTAAATTAATGCTTAATGTACCAGCTGTGTATTGAGTTTCTGTCTTATGCATTACTAATTAATAATTCGTTGTTACATAAATTTTTACAGCTTACAACATCAAAAATTTACACGCTTTTATTGTCCCGATTTCCTGTTTACCCCAGAAAACCACAAGATTTGAAGAAAAAAATGCAAGTAACCAAATAATTATCCTCTTGCCATCACACTGCCATGAGGCATGACTGCATGACACTTTATTACATAAAAGTTAAATCAAAGGCATCCCATAAACATTACATAATTAAATGGGAACCTTCAAAAACCAGCAACAGCACAGCAGCACACGCGCTTTCTCATCATCATCAAAATCATCATCATGGCCCATGGGCTATTATCAAATCAACGTGTGTACACTCTTATACCCTTTTTTTATTTTAATATAAACGAAACAAAAAGGAAAAGGCCCTTAAGCAATAATCAAAGACTTTGACTGAGCGTACAAGCACATAATTACTATACTTCTCTTTCATGCCCTTTCAATGTTCATTTTCGAAGTTACTTGCTTCACTGCATCTCGCACACACAGCGCTAATTACACGTTTTCTCTCTGTATTATGCGCTTATATAAAGTATAAAAGTAAACAAACTCAGCAAAAGTTAATAGCAATTAATGGTGATCATTGCATTTGCCTATATTCACGAACGAACCTATCAAAGAATTCAGAAAAGTTCACAAGCGTATACGCACTTCAATTAGAGGGGCTTCAGCTAAACTCGGCAAAAACTTAATAACTTTTTGAACAATAGGAAATCGTCCTACGTCCTATACGCAGTTCAGGAAGGAAATATTTTTTATACTTTTTTTGCTTCCATTCATCAACATCACATCCAGTCCTTCTTAAATATTGAATGAGATGCATTGAATATTTTTGTACGCTGTATCGTTTGAGATTAGTTTTTTAATTTAATATTCATTCTGCTTCCGCGGAAAAGATCGCATTAGTCTAAAGGATATTAATAAATATACATAGTCGACTCTCTATGAACTTTCAAATTAATTCGCAAAAATACACATAGTTTTTCTCATTTAAGCCTTTAAGATATTAACCAGCATCACCCCCACCACTATAATGGAAACTATACTGACTAGTCAAACAAAAGCTCCTTATTTCTTCCTGATCCTACTTACATGTACCTTAGCTGGCTGATTAGTTTTTTTACTGAAAGTTGTAATAAGACTTTTACAAATAGCTACAAACGTACAAGTAAAAAAACTCTGGTAGTGATAGCATAGAGCCATAAAGCATGAGCTATCACCGTAACCGTCATTATAATGATAACTATACTTTCATACTCATTATTAAGCATATCTGCATGTCGGCATTCCTTCTTGTTGTCCTCATCATCATCTTCAACCCACAACCATCATTGCCACTGCATTGTCGTAAGAAAGAAGCCACCTGAGGTCCAATTAGTAACAGCTATTGGCGTTTCTATCAACTTTACAACGTTACATACTACCTGTCTCTAATATTGTTATGACAGAGAGGGAGGGAGGAAAGACGCATATTATCATTTATTGGCATCTTTCTATGAAATAAATGTATGCATAAGTCATTAGTCTTTACTACTTCAGCTACACACAACCACTATACATTTTACAACCGTCAGCATATAACGCAGTAGAATAGAGTATATCGCCTTTGGGCTTGACAGTCAGCAGTCACATCAACCAACATGATGATCGTCAAACAAGCCAAAAGAAGACGATTCCCTCCCAACTCCCTCTCTTTAAACATTTTCATCGTCATCATCACTGTCGACGTTGTCGTTGTCGAGCCATGTAGTAGAAGAGGTATATCCATCCTTTTAATGACCTTGACAGCATCCGACCATAAACCAAGCAGGAATAAAATAACCACATAGGTATATAGACCAGAGTTTTTATTCTCTGAAGTATTCACTTACTGTAAAGCACATACAGAGATGTTATGTACCTACAATTCCCAGAGCAAAATAAATGAAGAAGAAACTAAAAGTGAGTTTTGGTCTCCGCATATAGTTATCTCGATCTCTCTTTTAACCATGGATAGGTACCCAGGATCCGTCCGTCGCTTCTTATTACTTCTGCTTGCACCCAATTACCCTTTTCTGGCTTTGGCCTTACGATATTTAAATTATACTTTGGTTGGAACTTGGTTATGAATAGGAAAAAAAAGATATATAGAGAGAGTGTGTGTGTGAAGGAGAAAACTGGTAGCAGGAGCACCAACAGCGACCAAAACCACAAAACAACCCATAATGTTAACCAAATCAAGATTATATATAACTTTAATCATATATTTTGAAAACGACTGCATGATGCATGCATGATAATAAAAAACGGGAAAAGCCAGAGACAAGAAGAAAAATCGCGCTAATATTGGTGATGGTATTACTTTATATAAGAAACCAACCAACTTGCAATAAAATGGTTGGTGTATGAAAAGTAAAAAAAAATGAAAACGAGTAGAAAAATACAATATTATTGAAGAGAGAATATTGCCTGCGGGCATTCCACAATTTTCACATGCATACATAATAACAATATTGTATTCATACTGCAGCATATATAGACCATATACACAGAAACTACCTATATTTAATGATTGTTGTTGTTGCATGCAAGTTATGCTGTGGCTGCATATAATCTACAATCATTGGAGATTTCAGCATGCATGCTAGTTATTGTTGTGAGTTCAAGATTATGTACCTTACTTTGCCAATTTAAATGTACCAGTGCTCCTTATCTGTTCGTTTGCACGGTTGCACAAATATCGTTGCAAATTATTTGCTCACAACATTTGAATTGATCGTGAGCATTATGAGCATGAGCTGAGGCTCAAGTTAAACTGCTTTTTGTTTAGATGTGATGTTGTGGTGATGGTGCATGGTATTGGTTTTTTTATTTGGTGCTCTTGCTTGGTCAGGTTCTTTTATGGCTTGAGACGGTAGCGATCTTTTGAACAGTCTCTGTACGTTTTTTGTATGGTTTCTCGTGTGAGAAAAAAATGAGAATATGTAATTTGATTTGAATATGTATGTGAGTCAAGTCAAGTGGAATATAAAATGGAGATATTTTTTGATGGAGCTGCTGCATCCTAGTAATTCATTATTTTTAGACGGTATACTCTATAGAAACGATATTATATTTATGATAGCTTTTTAAAAGTGTAAAGGGTTGTAAGTATGCAACGGAGGATCCGTGTGCATTCGAAATAGAATTTTCTTTGCATTTTGAATCGTTCAAAAGGGCAGAGAAAATCTTTATGCGAACACTTGGATTTTGCACCACAAATCGCTTTTCACATTATACTCCACCACATATAGAGACATAAAAGCGAATTTTGAATATGAATGAAAATGTGAAATTCATGGTAATAATAAAAGATGGTGATTATGATCATGACGATCAGAAGAAGATGAACGAAACACTTTGTCCAAAAAAGAGAGAAAGGAAAAATTTGAACAGAGAGACGGAGAGAGAAGGAAAATAATTGGATTCGTTTCAGTTGAATAGTTTTCTCCTTTTTCTTTTACCCAGACTCAAGTTATAATACATTATATGTACATTTAAATATGCAGTCTTTATACTATAATGCGTATATTATCTTGGAATTGAAGAATAATATTTATGATGATTTTATAATGCAAATTATTTTTCGCCATAAAACCACATTTATCAAATTATGTTTTACGATTTGTGCAAATGTAGCAAAAATAAAAGTGTTTAACTACACGAGATAAAGAACTTTCAATTTTTCAATATCAAATATGGCATTTTTAATGACTTTGTTATTTGCTCCTTCACCAATTTCAATTAAAGCTATTTTTGGTTTTAACAACCGTACCACAACCATACCACCATCAAACATGATTATCTTCATCTTCACTGGCGATTTCAAACAAGTCCATTAAAATTGCAATTATAATTGGCTGGTACATGTAAACTGCAGTTAGCTCGATGCAATTACACCTGTGCGTTTCTTTGTTACGATGCTTGCCGCATTATTGCACATATGCACATCCTGCCCGTCCTACTGCTCTGTCTTACCTTTGGTCACGACAAGTATTCACTCTCCACTTTCATTGCCACTTTATCTTAATTTTTTCTTTCCTTTTCTACAAATTTGTCATTGCCATGTAATGGCACCACTGCCATATAATTACATTGTATATCTCTTAATGGCAAAGCTATTAAGATTAAAATGATCATATACGTGAAGATGATGACAATATGTATTTCCTTTGTTGCTACTCTAAGATTCNATTGCCATGTAATGGCACCACTGCCATATAATTGCATTGTATATCTCTTAATGGCAAAGCTATTAAGATTAAAATGATCATATACGTGAAGATGATGACAATATGTATTTCCTTTGTTGCTACTCTAAGATTCTTATCCTTAGGAATCAGTCAGTGTACAATTTTCTAACAATGCACTGCACATGTTCCTATTTATGTATATGCGTTTGAATGATCACTTGATCATTATAATCACAAATTACATTGTACAGATATAATCATGATCATCAACTTCTACAACAACAATGAACAGTTGTTGCGTTTGAGTTGCACTTTTGCTCGTTTTTTGTTCAAATCTCCATTTTCTTTCTTTTTGTTCATTCACAGCATATCATACTATCATCATCACTTTCATTCAATTTTCAGGCAAAGTCACGCACGCACAAAACTCATCATCATCTCTAAATTTTGCACAGGGAAGTTTTAGCTCGCACGTAACTTGTGAATTTGTAAGGTTTTATGATGATTAAAACATTTATTTGTCTACTGAAAAAATTCTGAAAAAGGAAACCAATTCTCTACTGCTCACTCTTCCACGCACTCTGTTTTCATTCAAAGTCAAGAGGAATGTAATTGTTAACAGACGCTTGAACTTGAAAAAATAAATTCACTGCAAAATTTGTGAACAATGAGAAGAGCCCTTTCAATTATTTTCAAGGCATCATCATAGCTATCATCATCTTATTCACACAAAAAACAGTACTCTATATTCTTCATAAATTTCAACACTTCTGTCTGCCGTAGACTTTCAACTATCTTGTTCCACATGTAAAGTACAAATAACTGATCATTAAATGCAGACAGAAAAAAATAAGTGAACAAGCGAAC
>JAHZMV010002028.1:1649-24302 GCA_027743765.1 Coecobrya sp. COE2
TCTAGCATATATTTAGGAGCGGATGCAAATATTTTTTTACGAAGAGTGCTCATACATTGCATACAAAGACAAACTATAACTTTACAGCTTTAAAAAAGCATAAGGTGCGCTATCAACTGCCACGCAGACTATTAACAACAATAATATGCAATGATTCCAATGTGTGCAAGTGCATCAGGGAACAAAAACATAGCGATTCAATGCGACAATCAAAGATGCAGAACATGCAAAATATGCGTTTATACCTTCGTAAATGTCTGATCTGATTGGAAATGGTAATTCAGGGGAAGCCTGCTCCAAGCCAACATAGGTATTCTAATAGAGCATGTTTCTAAAGTCAGTTTCTTGTTTTAGTTGTCACTGCCTAGTTTACTGGTGCAATGATATTCTTCCAAGCGCAGAATCAGACTGACTACAGGGAGAATCGCAGTGACATATCAGATACGTTTAACCGACTTGGCATAAGTCAAATCCATTGCTTTAGCGCTTTATTGACTTATCATTGGCGTCAAAACAACTTAGGAGTAGTGTCATTGTCTTATTGCTTTCCACAAAAAAATAGTTTTTGTTCTTAATAAATGTGCATATTTTTTACAACAAAAATTACGGTTCTATTGAAAGCAAATGACGTACCAACCTTCGCCTACACCAAGTGAGAAAAATGCTGTGTGTGTGTGTGACTTGTGCTGTTTGTGGTGCTGTTGAGATTTGTGATTAGTGAATGTCATTCAAAGCCCTCCAAGGATTCAATTTCATATTACTCAGCAAATTGATAGGATTGCTTTGAATTCGGTATCAATTCAGTTTCTATTTTAGTTTCATTAAACCACTACCAATGTCCCCAACCTGAAACCGTGAATAATATGGCTTTGCCTTCGGCCGCACATCCGTCTTAGAAAAGTTGCGAATTGATCATTGCTGTGAACTGTGACAAATGCAAGGCTGGAAATGATTCTATCTCCGATCCCGTGGGATACGTTGTATTTGATCGTAAGCAAGAAGGATAGAATTAAGTCGAAATTAAGTAAAAATATAGAAATATGGCAGAGGACAACTGGAAATATACTGCCGTTATACTATGCGGAGTTGGGCTTTTCAAGGAATTCATCCCGTCTGAACCATTTCTTCTTGAGTATGCTGTTGAATACAGAAATTTTACTTCCGAAATGGTATGCAATATTCATTTTTGCTTCATTTTTTATTGATTTATTTGCACAGTATGTGACCTGGGTCAATATGCGCGTCACGATACGCTGGTTTTCAGGTTACACATGAGATTTTGCCTGTGACGACTTATGGCTCCCTGGCTAGTCTTCTTATTCTCCTTTTCATCACCGATTTCTTGAGATATAAACCTGTCATTCTGCTCGGAGGTTTTACTGCTGTCGCTACTTGGGGTATTACGATATGGTTCTACAATGGAATATTTTACGCTACGGTAAGTGCACATTTTAGATTTTCTGTGATTGTGTAGTGTTTATAATGAGTTTAGAAAATTAAATATGCAGATAGCTATTAATGTTTGCATTCGCATAACTGCATCATCATTTTTCGACTTTTAATTATTGTTTCCGTGAAATTGTTAGAGCCATAATTTACTTTTTTATGATTCAAAGCTGGTACCCCACCTTAGCAGACAAATATATCATATCCATCCCAATTTGCGTAACATGATGGTATTTTGTACTTTTATAAATCGGCTAAATATTATATTTACATCCGTATTATTGGTACTAGGAACATGGTAAATGTTATCGTACTCTTTCTCGAAGGCAGAGTAGAAATTTTCAGATTTTCTTATTTACGATGACGCAGGCAAATACATCCAATATTTTCTATAATGATAACTCTAATCTACCTTGCCGTCAGTGAAGCATCAATATTTTATTCATTATCAAATAAATATAAGTATAATTAGCTCGCCACATGGCACGCAAATGTGCTTATGAAAAACGCGTCTGTTATTTCTTTGTTATTCGAATACATTCGAATTAATTAATGTTTGCTTAGGTAGGCCATTCTTAGGAGAATAAAGTCGTACCTTGGGTAATGACAAATTAAAATGATTTTCTGTAAAATATTTTTCGTTTTGATATAAGGTTTTTTTAGTTTAGCGTTTTCTAAAATAACTGCAACCATCATGTTGATTTTGTTTCCCGGAACTGGCTACTATTTTTGTTTAAAAATGCAGTTTATTGCTGTTGCATGTAGGGTAAGTGTGACGCAATTCAAAGGTCAAGGCTGTACGCATTTTTATAAACTGATTGATAATAGTACAATAAACGGATGTACATGAACTTAGCTCGATGCATTTGCAGGAAGTATCAAAAGTTTAGTTTAAAAGAGATGCCTTGCCTAGCTGTCCATCATGCTATGTCAAGCTAGTATTTTTCATGATTCATGATTATCATTTCATTGCTGCCTCGCCTATTCTGAGCAATGAACGTCACTTATTAATGTTTGCCGACAAGAGATTTAAGTAAAAATGGTACTTTGCAATTCATTATTATTATTATGATACCTTGTACCTTCTCATTTTGATTCCTTCAAGCTAAATATAATTATGATGAATGGCATATTGCAAGGATCTACTTAATAGCATCATTCGTTCTTGTTCGCAATGAATGCCAAATCCACCAACACTTACATTACTTACAGTCAAAGCAGTAAGTGCTGTAATTTTTCTTTCCTACTTTCATAATTTAGCAAAACCTAGTTTATTGAATAATTAGTTGTATAATTAAATGCATTAAAATCAGCGATTAAAATTGCTCGTAATATTGGAGGCGATACATCGAAGTAAATCTTTGCAGGATTCATATAAAATTATAAATGTTATGTCATAAATACGGATAGTCATAATATAATAGTGACTTTATACTAAAAGCTTCCTAAATGAATGATTTTACAGGTTAGGCAAATCGTGGGAGCCATCTCAAGTTCGACAGATATAGCTTATCTGACATATTTGTATGCAAATGTGGACAGGCAGCATTACAAGCAAGTAACCGCTTACACCCACAGTGCCATGCACACAGGGAAATTTTTGGCTGGCTTATGTGGTCAACTGCTCTTATCATACCATGTACTGGAGCTTGATCGAATCAATTATCTCTCCCTGTTCGGCGTAACAATGTTCTTCGTCACAGCCTTATTCCTCCCAACGGTCAAACGATCAATTTACTTTCATCCAAGAGCCTCTACCATCTCCGCCATTTTTGGATTCGGTTCAAGTATGCCACCAACGGTTCCAAGTGACCCTGCTACTTTGATGAAAAAGCGATCCAACTCCATTCATCAGCGTGTCGCCAATTATCCCTTTAGAAAACGACTAAGGCGAGCTCGTGACGCTTTTTGGAGAGATTTTAAAATTGCATACTTTAACCGATACGTATTGAGATGGTCCCTGTGGTGGTCTATTGCATTTGCCGTTTATCTTCAAATTGGCATGTATGCAGAAAGCCTATGGAAAGTGATCGAAGACGAAACGCACGAGCATAACTTAAATGGAGCTATAGATGCATCACATGCATTGCTGAGTAAGTAAAAATATTACTTCCAATTAAATATGTTGATTGTTCCATCGTGATACGGAACATTTCACATCAAGTTGCAATAAGCATAAATCTTCTGATTTTATTATTCATTTGTAAACTACGACAGCTATATAACCAAACAGAGGATTTAAATAATTTCAAAGCGTGAAAACGAGTTCTTCATTGGTCCTTTATTGATTTTAGGTGCAATATTCGCGATGGCTCTTCCGTACATCAAGATTCCTTGGGAGAGAATAGGAGAATTATACTTAAGTTTTATTTCAATACTTCAAGGAGCTATCATTTTATGGATGTCACAAACCCATCATCTCTACGTAGCTTACATTTGCTACATTATTTTTCAGACCCTGTTCCAAGTTGTTATCATCATTGCTTCGTAAGAGAGCCAAATTAATATTCACGTGGCGTAGGTCGCCTATTGCATAAAAACGCTTTACTTCACTTTCACCTTTTCTGCAGCTAGACATTACCTACTTTTCAGCACATCTTATTATACACACAGCATATAATTATCGTCATTTTGACGAAATGTGTAAAACTGTTATTCGCTCGTAATTGCTTAAATAATGATAATGCTTGTGGTTCAATTATTCTTTTATAGCTAATTATTTCCTATAACCTTTTAGGGCTGAAGTGGCGGAAAGTGTGAAGGAAGACAGCGAGGCCTTCATATTTGGGATAAACATGCTATTGGCTCTAGTGATTCAAGCTGTACTCACGCTTATCATAACCGGAGAACAGGGCTTTGAATTGGACATTCGAGATGAGTTTGTCGTGTACGGAATATACTCATCACTCCTTGGAGTTATATTTCTCATGATTGCCATTCAAAACAGAAACAAACATTGGGATGTTCATTCGAAGCAAACCCAGCATCAAAATTGCGGTGTTGCGGAACATGAGTTTACAGAGAATGTGTGTAGTGGGGCAGTAATTGCCGTGTCAAGTGAGGCAAACTCTTCCGTTTCTCCAAACGTAGAGGGCGAAGCCAATGACACGAAAGTAAAATCGTCCCCTGAGAAAACATCATCGTGATATCTAGTAAAGTATTATTATTTTTATTGTACTAATTAGCTTTTTAAATATATTGAGTGATACCTATGATCTAGTTCTAAAAAAGGATATTTGATGTTAACATCGTCATATCATAAGGAAAGGGGAAGGAAGCCAGCTGCACTATTAAGCTTTAGATGACTCAATATTTTAACTGACTATATAAATATAATATTTAAAAAGTCATAAATTGTAAATATAAATGCTTTTTGTGTACTAGCTGTAGTCAATGCATACCGTTGTTTTAGAACTGATTACACCACCTTGAAACACAAATGGAAACACAACTCTATATTATGGTCAGTATAATCATTATCATTTTCATAGAACATTTTATGACACTTTATTTATGTACGCACTTATAATAATGTATACATGTATGCATTTCTGTAAAAAAGGTAAAAAGATTTTAATGAAGCCAATAATAATTTATGTCGTATCTCAAACAAATCAAAGACTTTGTTAGATAAAAAAAACTTTTTAAAATATACAATGTACTTCAATGTAAATGTCAACAGATTTAAAAGAAATGGAATAAAAAGAAGGTCATCATTTTTTTGACAATATCATTTTCGAAACAAAACATAAATAAAAACCAGCATTAACTCGTGAATCTCATTTCTGTGTACTTTTTTAGTCAAGTACTCTCTGCCATAAACAATAAAACTGCTTTTCTCGATATTGCGCAAAACTCTGTGCTTCTACGCAGAATACACAATGATGTAAAAAGGATATATGTAATCATCAACAATGAGCATCATCACCCGTCAAAAAGTGTCGGGAGAAAAAAAGTACAATAAGTACACAAATAGGTATGAGTGACGATAAGGTTTTTTGTGCAAGCTCATATAAGACGATGGGTTCTTGCCAAATAATCGAGGCAAGTGGATGATAATTATGAAGATCAGTTCATGGTTCGTCGTGCTTAACAATGAATTGCTTTAAACGTGCTGCACATGGACACCTTACTCGTTGTGGGTGCGATATTATCCTTGTTGCTTTCACAAACAAGATTCTTGCGAGAGATGGGAAGCTAGCAAATAGGACTGACAGCCAGACAGCATACTAAACTAACTAACGAAGCACCACGTAACAGCAGGTAGTTAAAACTTATGACGAATATGAATTCATCTTGATGGGCCACTTGAAAATAACTTGTCTCGGGCCTTGTTGTAAACTTCATGCAATATCATCTCTCAATATAATATGTACAATAGTACACACAATGTACACACAATTTTGGTATAAAACCACTATAATCATGATTATGAACCGGAATAAGTTAAAGAGCTGTGGTGTAAAACATGTGGATTTGAACTCGTCCTATTGGTATTAACGGCGAAAACCGTGTGGTTGATTTTTAATTAAACAAATTTACATATGAACATGGGTATATTTGTAATCAAAATACAAAATAGATTCGAAAAAAACATCTTTATAGTACATCGCTTCGGTTTTAAGGTTTACGAAAATCTCTCTGCTCATGCATGATGGCTGTCAAAGGAGTTATTATGATATGAAGATGAAGTAAAGTAGATTTTTATGTTTTGTATTTACGGTATTGCTTGGTAGACATAAAAATCTACAGTAGAAAAGCTCAATGGATTTTGAAAACCCATTTTTGATTTTTTGTGTGCAAATCACAAAAGAGCCGGTTTCAGCAACCTCCCCGTAATCGCTACTTTTTTTCTTTTATTGAATGTAATGATGCGGCTAACTCTTACTCTTCACATCATCATGGAACGATACAGAAAGAAATGTATTTGTTTTCCTATTATTTTGCTACTTTTCTTGTTTCTGGAATCCTGTCTTTGCCGAAAAGATATAACGAAAGGGTTACCGGCAGAAAACAATCAAGAATATAAGGATAGAGGTATTAACAGAAAGTTCATTAAACCTAAATAGTAAAGCTATTAAAAAGTCAGTCTATCAAAATTACAATTATTTGAGACTTCTAGCTAAATTTGAGAATTTTATATTTGTAGATGCCGACTTATTAAATCATAATAGAAACGGTAAACAATTTGCACTTCCGATCGCTGTGTGGCCATATTCACTGGGAATCGAGTTTCCGACCAGCAGCGGTACAAACCAACTGCCTTGGTTCTGGCCGGTGCAATACCAAACTCCTGCGTATCCTATAATCACAACAGAAACGAGAGATGGGAAATTTTCTGAGGGACAAGAAGAGCAATTCTTTTCCAGTCATGCAAGTGGTGAAGCTGGTGCCGTCATCACCTCACCAATACAATGTACCAATCGAGATAATGAAGTGGGAATTTGCCAGCCTTTCACAAAGTGCTTCCCAATGATGGAAATTCAGTACGGAAGTGAAAATTATATTGACTACATGGATGTACCTCTAGCGGAGCAAATGATTCTCATCGCAAATGCTTCCGTTTGTACACAAAGTAAAGAGCGTGGAAAAATTAGAACGTAAAACGTATGCTAGATTTACAGTTTAAGAATAATACTACAGATATGCTATGCATTTTCATTTTTTAGGTGAAACTGTGGAAGAACAGTTAAAAGTGTGTTGCCAACATGCCAACATGAAATACGCAAACGGCTTACTTCACAAGGCACGAGAAGATGATGGTATGAACGTTTATTTTGACGATTACCCGGTGAGACTACCGGTGATTACGCAACGACCACCGCACAGGAATGTGCTCTCTAGACAACTCATCAGGGAACACAAGTGTGGAAAGTCGACGTTAGGTAGAAATCGAAACCGACCACAAGAGAAAATTACAGGCGGGCAAGAAGCCAAACCTAAGGAGTTTCCTTGGATGGTATTTTTATAGATATCCTCTATTTCCATGCAAGACACGGTAAGAGGTTGAGTTTTATAGAAATTGATGACCCTCTGCTCTTGAATTCATAGGTAGCAGTGTTCGGAAGAAACGGCAAGATAATGTGTGGTGCAAGTTTGATTACAGATCAGTTTCTCTTAAGTGCGGCTCATTGCTTTTCAACGTAAGATGCTAAAACAATTTGTTTAGATTATACATCAGCATACGTATATGGCATATTTTGGTATATTTAATATTTTTTCAGTTTTACACCGGACGATGTCTCGCATCTTTATGTTCACATAGGAGACTTCAATATCCAATCAACTTCCGATGGCCCACATGAAGTGCGAAAAATTGAAAAAATAATTATACACAAGGGGTTTAAAATAGATAATTATGTAAGCCGTTTAATTATGAAATTTCAATTTTCGTGGTTTACTTATATGAAACAAATTTAAATCTTTAAATTTAATTTAAATGGGATCTTCTCGGGTGTGTAGCACAATGACATTTCCCTGTTAAAACTAGACAGGCCGGTAACTTTTACGGACCGAATTAGTCCCATTTGTTTACCGGAAGCCACAATGGACTCGTTGGAGAGGCGACAAATCATTGTTACTGGATGGGGGCGCAAGTATAGATATGGATCAACCACAGACATACTTAGAAAAGTAGAAATGCCCATTTGGAATTTACAGGAATGCAAAAATCTTTATTCTCGATTTGCCCCAGGACGTGTGCTGGATAGTAATATTTGTGCAGGGGATGGAAAACGAAATAAGGACGCCTGTTTGGTGAGTCTCAAGCATGTTATCGATAATGATTAATTATATCTTTCTATAAAGTCATTCGTCAACTGTTAAAGTAAAACTAAACCATTTTGATTGAATTACATCGCCTATTTTATAGGGAGACAGTGGAGGACCTGCTGTGATGTTTGATGGAGAAAAATATGTCATTGTGGGAATTACGTAAGATATTTTCAGAAAACATTCACTTACCATTATAATAATAGATTTGTAAATATTGTTGTATTTAAATGGGTTAATAGTTCTTGGGGGAAAGGATGCGGCAGTTTTCCAGGAGTTTACACCAGAACTAGCAAGTTTCTCATGTGGATTACCAAGCATCTGAACCAACTTGCATAATCAAGATAATATTTTAATTTTTTACTCTTTAATGTTGTTATTGTGTTTTAACCAGAGATATATCAAAACTATATAGTTATGTTTATTCACAGGTTTTAACCATCAATATACATACGTATTACAAATGAGAGTAAAAGTTGGCATAACATGACAAAGTTTATTCTGAAAACCATATACATACCAAGATACATTAGATTTTCTATGTAATAAATGATAACATTCATTATAACAGATAAGTCCTTTAATATTTTTATTTGTCAGCTGCAGCATTATTCTGATAATTTATTCATTGCCAATTTAATGCATCTCAATCATGAATCATGAGTATTTTGATCATTGAACATGCTGTTTTTGCATGACCGATTACATACGGTAACAGAAAAGCTTGTGCTCATATAGTCTCACTCTTTCACACGGTATTTTAATTCCAATAAAACTTTGTAAACTTTACACTAGTCATATTTATTTATGTCATTGCTACACAGCAAGCTCTTAATTTGCTTGTACAACCCTTCATCAAAATACTAACTGTAAAAATCTAGTCAATTCATTATGCCTATTCAAATTGAGCCATGGCAGTGGACATGCGTCCTTCTCTGTGGATTTGGCTTGTTTAAAGAATTTCGACCAAGTGAACCATTCTTTATCCCATATTTACTGGATTTTAAAAATGTCACTCAGGAAGAAGTAGGAATACAGGATACTTTAACCCATTCATATTTAGAAAATATTTGATTTTAGGCCTTGGGCAAAATCAGAACAAATGTATTCCCACCTCGATTTTAGCTGGTACATCGGGCCTTCCCATCCTACACCTACACATACCTCGTCACTTTGGCCGTCGTCTTTCTTGTCACGGACTATCTCCGGTACCGTTCCGTTGTCATTTTTGAAGGGATCGCATATGTTCTTACCTGGATTATTCTGACATGGGGGAAAGGCCTGCTTTCTGTTATGGTAGGTACTACTGATAGTACATAACATTAATGTATTCTACAGGCAGCATACCTGTTTTTAAAAAATTATGCAAACTAAAAAACATTCTTCATAACGCAGTTTGTAGAGTTTCTGTATGGCATAGCAAGTTCTACAGAAGTAGCCTACTACACCTACATTTATGCCAAAGTCGACCGGGAACATTACCCCAAAGTCACGTCGTATACGTATAGTGCCATTTTGGCAGGCCGTTTCTTTGGAGGCCTTGTAGGTCAAGTATTGATACAAACGGATGAAATGAATTATCATGAACTGAACTATATATCCTTGGGATGCGTCTCCACTGCTCTTGCCTTCTCACTATTTCTTCCACCTGTAAAGAAATCAATTTACTTTCACCGAGATGCTATTCTGGATCAGGTCGGTGATCCGCAGCCAAGTAGTCAGTCTGAAGAGACTTTGGTGAAGAAACTAACATTTAGAGAAAAGTTGCGGAATTCGAAACGATACATGTGGGAGGATCTTAAAGCGGCTTATAGCAATTCGTATGTTTTAAAGTGGTCAATTTGGTGGGCAGTTGCAACCGCAGGACATTTACAAGTCCTTAATTTCATTCAGTCTTTGTGGGAAGTGATTGTAACAGAAAACGGATCTGGAACACAAGATTACAACGGAGCGGTTGAGGCTGCGCATACTCTTATAAGTAAATGAATTATTGCGAAAATAATGGAAGGGAATAAGGAATATTTCATGCATAAAATATTAAAATATTTTAGGTTCGATTTTGGCGTTTGGGGTTGGTCATGTTAAGTTTTCTTGGAGCAAGTGGGGAGAAGCTCTTCTTTCTGTCTCTGCCATTGTTCAGTGTGGCTCACTTATTTGGATATCAAGGACTGACAGTTTGTACATAGCATACGGCTGTTACATGGTGTTTCGGATTTTGTTCCAAGTTATTATTACTGTTGCAAGGTAATTATAACCCTTATGCATTCTTTCGATCAATTATCTGTTCACACAATATAACTGAATTTCCTTTTTTCCGCAAAAAGTGCTGAGGTAGCTCAAAGGATAAATGACGACAGCTTTGGCTTGATTTTCGGAATCAATACTTTCATTGCATTGTCCTTGCAAACCATACTGACAATTACGGTAGCAGATGAAGTGGGATTTAGCTTGAATGAAAGGGACCAATTCTTAACGTACGGAGTCTGCTTCGGCGTTCTTGGTGTTGCCTTTGTACTCGTGCTGAGTTGGACATTGGCATGTAAAACTGGGACTACAGAAAATAACAGTGATAATGTTGACGAAGATAGAGAAAGCTAGAATGCGTAAAAGTTAAGTTCAACCTTATTTATATGCATTGTGTATTGGCCTGAAAAGAAGTTGAAACAATAAATGTGTAAAACATCACATAATTTTCGTGTTTTACTGCAGCTACCTCATAATTGCTGACAGGCATACTGCAGTCATAATTGTACATCATATCACGAAACAAAACATCAAGTACCTAAGTAAAATCATGTATGACCACCTTTGTGTTTTACAACGGAAGATGAACTCGGGGGAAGTAGAGTAGGTATATAAGCAGTCATTCTTGAAGTGGTTGTAACATTTTAAAATCAATATTCTCGAAAAAACGTGGATAAATATTTTTTAAAGGCGATGACCAAGAGGTGAAAAACCTGATGTGCTCATCATAGGAAATCTTAGACTTCAATATCCTAAAATGGTCAACGGGTAAACATGTTTTGCTCGTTTGCACCGAAATTTTGCACTAGAGTTGATTGGTATGCAGTTTGTAACAAGGAGGTAAAATGGCTTGTAATGCTCAAAGTCCATCTATAACCTGGGCTCTCTGCTTTGTTGCTATTATCTTTACGTTCCTTCAAATTAGTATCTTTTCCTCATCCATACATCCAGTTCTTGGCTTGTTCGGTTTTAGCCATTAAATTGTAATGATTGATTGGTTCATGACTCATGAAGGAAGATGCTTCAGTTTTCAACAAAGTATTACTTCATTACTGTACATAACAAGTATGACAAGCACGGATACAAAGCTAAAGATGAAGTAAAAACCGGTACGCTGACAATACTCATTCACCCGAAATCATTCTGATACCCATCCAAAAGTATGCAACGCTATAGCCATCACAAAACTGAATCTGAATTCACTTAAAAATCATGAAATTTTTTGTTAAAACTTATATATTATTGACAATCATTATCATTGTTTCGGCTAGGTAAAGGTAGTAGATAAACTGAATACATTTTCTGTTCTGTCAAATCACTACCTATCTTTTTACAGGCATGTCAATTCAAATCTGAACCTGACTGCATGTGACCGTTAACTTTAAAGTTGCTATTAGTTGATACATCCTTATAAATTTACATAAATCTCTCACTGTTGACAGTGCTGAAAATGTTTAAATTTATAGTTTCAGTTTTGATAATAGCCGTAACTTTGAATAGCAATGGTCAACAACTGTCTGACAACAGTACAATTACCGTACTTTTTCATAAGCAAGGTGTTGGGTATGTGGGAAATATAGAAACGATTCCAGGTATCAAATCTGTCGCCTCTTTCAAAGGAGTGCCGTATGGAGTCCCTCCTCTGGGGGATTTACGTTTCAAGCCCCCAGTGCCATTTGAGGAGACGATTGTTCGAAATGCGACGGAATTTGCAGAACCGTGTTTGCAATGGGATTTGTTTCGCAATCAGAATGTAACAGGGTCAGAAGACTGTCTTTATTTGAATGTGAGCCATTTACTTTGAGAATATGTATATTTCTTCATGGATATATGTAAATAGATTATATGAAAGTGTATGTCACATCTTTTTTTTTTAGATTTTCATGTTACATGAATTCCTGGTTGCCCCAAAGGATGATTCTTCATTACAGCCTGTTATGGTACTTGACACATTTTATGCTCTTAACTAGTTATGAGTTTTCCAATCAGAAAACGTGTACAATTGGCATTTGCACAAATAAAACGGATGAAATTGATACAGGTATTTTTCCATGGAGTGGGTTTCGTTGCCGGTCAATCCGACACATATAATCCAGAATACTTGGTCCAGAAAGGGGTTATAGTCGGTATGCATTTCTACAATTTTGCATGGCAAATTCTTTATTAAAAGTGAAATATTATAAATTTTCTTTATTCGTATTTGTAGTGACTGTACAATATCGTCTCGGCAGTTTGGGATTCCTCAGTTCAGGTGATAAGCTTCAACCCGGAAACCAAGGAATGTTAGATCAAGTTGAAGCCTTACGCTGGGTGAAAAAAAATATAACTCCAACCCGGAAACCAAGGAATGTTAGATCAAGTTGAAGCCTTACGCTGGGTGAAAAAGAATATAATGAAGTTTGGTGGGGATCCTACAAAAGTCTTGATATTTGGGGAAAGTGCAGGGGCCGTAGCTGTCAGTCTCATGTTAATGTCACCACTCACAAAAGGTAACGTGTGAACATTTTCCTCTAAATGTATCATTTTTGCATTGCCCCAGAAAATACTTTGTTTCTTCACAGGGCTGTTCCAGGCAGCTATAATTCAGAGTGGTACAGCCATTGCTCCTTATGCGATCCAACGATCACCAATGACGCATGTTCAAAGACTGGCTGCGAATCTGGGTTGTCTTTCAGGATCCACCGAAACACTTTTGAAATGCATTAAAACGGCAGATCCACTCCTTATGCAATTCAACGATCACCAATGACGCATGTTCAAAGACTGGCTGCGAATCTGGGTTGTCTTTCAGGATCCACCGAAACACTTTTGAAATGCATTAAAACGGCAGATCCCGTTGAAATTGTCACAAAGGATGCCAGCTCAGTTGTAAATAGCTATTTTATGTAGCAATTGACTTTCATTTAAGTTTACTTAGCGATTAGTCTTAATTCCACTATATCCCATTTATCTATCCCATTTAAGTCGAGCACATCGGAGCGAAAGGCCAGTCGTAGTCACAAAAAGCCACCAAACCCTGGTCCTGTCGTGCAAACAGAAACAGCGCCTGGATGGCCAGTATTTTTAAGTGAAGATCCTGAGGTTGCTTTAATTGAAGGACATTTTCAGAAAGTACCTATTGTAATTGGGGTAAATCGAGACGAAAGTGCTAGCGCTAGTAATAAGTTAGTTATTAACAATTATAATCTTTTTCATTCCTGCAAGGTTTTCAGAAGCTTCGGTTTACTAAATTCGAAACTATAATTTACAGGTAATCTTTTGCCAAGACTAATCACAGCCACTGAATCTGATCCCACTTATTCCGAACGCGTGTTCCTTCGCAAAGTCATTCGCGCATCAGGAATTGTAAATAATACAGAAGTTGCAAAAACAGCCATCAAATTTGAGTATTTCAAAAATTACAATATGAGCGATATCCTGGAGTTAAAAGACGAGTTTATTGGCCTGCACTCGGATTTCAGTGTGGTTGCTCCAGTTTACAGAACTGCCATGTTCCTTTCTCAGAGAACTCCCGTTTACTTTTACACATTTGAATATGAAGGGGAACTGAGCTTTTCAGAGTATTTATTACAGCCATCATCTGAATTAAGAGAACACAGAGCAGAGGTGAAAGCTGAATATGCAAGCAGAAGCAAAAGATTGATGCGACAAGGTTTTAATGTTAAAAATGAAGAGCCTGCAGAATTGGAACAAAACATTACTACACCAAATGCAGCACCGTCCTCAATGGGGGATTTTGATATGTCCGATGACAGACGTAAGAAATTGTAAAAATCCGTTAGATGTATTATATTAGCAGTGTCAATAGTGTCATTATTTTTTTATACCATGTAATTTAGGTCATGTCATTCATGGAGAAGAGCTGTTATACCTCTTCCGGTTTAGGAATCCTTCCACTAGGGCAGTGGTAGATGTAGAAGATGAGGAAGGAATGGTCGTTCGTGAAATCATGACTTCACTCTGGACAAATGTTGCAAAATATGGGTAAATGTAGTATGCACTCTAATCTTTCCTTTTTACGATTAAGGCTTATTATTGACAGTGAGTTTAATTTATGGAATGATTTATAATACAGGTCACCAACCCCGTCCGCAGAACTGGAAAGGGGCGACCTAGGATTGGAAGAATGGAGAACATTCTCAACCGTATCACCCTACACGTATAAAATTACGAGTAAAACAAATTTACTAACAGCGTATCGACACAGGAAAATGTTATTCTGGACTTCGTTTATACCTACCGTACAATCTTTGGAACTATGTTCGTAGTTTCTCATGGTGCTCCAAAGCGAAACGTTATGCGCCTTAGAAGTAGTTATTAATTACCAAAACGTTCCAACAAAATGTATTAAAAATAAGAAACACTTATTCTTTTAAGATGGAACAGAAAATGTTTCAACTTTTATTGTTACAAGGTATGCCCTAAGCACAAATTCACTTCTCATCATCATTTTATTATCATGTTTTATGTATCATCTATGATTATTACGTGTTACCCACTGGTTTAAAAGACAAAACTGAATAATATTGATTACCGGTAATTAGTTAATTATACATTATTATTTTTTCGTAATGAATCATGTGAAGAATTAAAGTAACATCAATTACAATAGAACATTAAATAATTATACAAGTTTAAATTATGCAAGGGTGCTCCAAAGGGCTGTTGTAAATGCCGTTAAATCAGCCAGTTCAGCATTTTCGTTCAATTCTGCAAGATAAAAATAATTGTCAAGTCAGTAAATAAATATAGACCATCAGTAACATGTATAAATCCTATTCACATATCACACAATGACACTTACGCAAGAACTCCACAAAATCAGAAATCTTTGTAGCCCGGACGAATTTCTGCTGGTACATATTCAATAGTGCGGACGTACTCTTCACGAGTGTTTCGTCATTCTTTCGAATGTAATCGGCTAGCATTGATGGCCATTCTCCAGAGGATGCAACATCCTGAAAATATCGAATGAATTGAGATTAATCATTTAGTATTAACATAACTTTGCAGTGTATTTTAGAAGAAAACCATACCTGAAACACAATTGTGTACAAGCCATGAATAATTCCAAGTAAGATGAGCCCAGAGCGGTAATGACCAAAGTTTGCCAGTTCCAGTTGCTTGGACCTAAATCCGCAAGTGGCAAGGACACGCTTTAACCATTGCATTCGGTTTTCCATCCACCTATTTAACAAATTGTTGACAGTTAGCTTTCATATCTCATTAAATATTTGGGAATGTTTCGAATTTTCATTATGTAAATTACTTTGAGGGCGAATGGACCATCATTGAAACAACAAGGTAATACGCTACTCCTTCGACTGATGTAGCATCATCTTTCCAAGAAGTGGTAGGGGCATACAAAAACTTCTCCACTGCGTTTGCTTCCTTTCCAGATACCCTTGTTGTGTTCAGGACGTACAATGCTGTGTGAATTAGATATGGTACCAAATGCAAATTGGACTCGGGGCCACCTCCACCAGTGTCTTCATGAAAGCTCTTCTCTTCAGCAAACCGTAACAAAAGCAACTTGATGTCATGCGCTCCCGAGGCGAATCCCACATCCCTACAGCCTGTCGCCTCTTGCAAGTACGCGTTATGCCGGGCAAGGCAAGCAGCAAAAGCCGATTCTGGAACCTGTTGTCCCCACAAAGGTATAAGCCCATTGCACCGTGTATTTGCGTTTTGCAAAGACGCAGATTCCCATTCGTCACGAGAACGAGCCAACCTATTAATTATAAGAAACATGATTTATATTCTACGATGCTGTCTGGCAGTACTTTTTTGCTTTTTATTTAGTTCTTGGAAAAAATTAATACCTTATGGCAGCCATATGACAATCCACATGGACGATGTTGAAGTGGCTGACAGTACAATATCCATACGTTTTCCTACTTTTCGTTTCCAATTCCTCCACTGGACACCGTTTACTGTACGTGTAAATGCCTAAAACTTTGGTTGGCTGGTACTTATAACCTTCTCTACAAATCACACAAACCAAACCAGTCTCCTCCGCCAGATCTTCCATTTGATCCAAAATTGTGGACACGGCAGCAGTGACTTGACCCTTATCATTAGTCTTCATTCCCATCGTGTTCAGCTGTCTTTGCCTCATGGCCATGGCCATTCGTTTCTTCTCTTCTCGTGTAGCTCGTCGAGAAGCCTCAACCTCTTTCCATAACTAAAATTTGTATTTGGACAATCATTAATTTAATATTACTAATAGACTAACAGTAAATAGCTTAGAAATGAATTTGTACAAACCTGATCATGAGATCTCAAAGCTTCCAGTGCATTTTCTGCCAAAGAACCAACGTGCTCATCTGAGGAAACTTGCTCCAACTGATGTATCACGCATATTATCTCCTTTCCAATAGCCTCCTGAAATATTTGTTTTAAAAAATTTAGTTAGATATTCCAAAGTGAAAAAGGCTTTTGACGATAAGAGAAAATTGAAAAAAGACAGAATTGCTTTTACCTGACATGGCACGTGGTCTGTAGCTAATCCAGCCAAAAGTCGAAGTACATATTTAAGGGCCGGTTTAGACACCATTTCCTTCCACTCTTCTGAATCAGGACGTCCAAGCGGAGGTTTCATGTATGGTGCTCGTTGCTTAATGTAGTTCAGGCAGTACTCAATAACATTGCGCTCAATAGCAAGATCTTTAAATGTGGCTCCTATAGAGCCCGACTGGATATTAGACACCAGAGTGCAAATGTGTTCCAACTTGAAATTAAACAATAAAGTAAAGTACATCATTGTCATAATCTTAGTGAGCTTAAGACCGAAAATAAAATCAGTATGTGTTATAATAAAAATAACATAAATTACCTTATTAGCAAAGTCACTGTTTGGATCTTCATCAAATTGGAAAAAGTCAAAGCAATCCTTGAAACTATCAAAAATCAAGTTCATTTTCACTTTATCCGTGTAAGTTAATCCGGCAAGGACTTTAAAGTGAATCGACATGGTTGATTGTCGTGACTTCAATTTGTCTGAAAGCAACAGCAGTTTACGAACATCTTCTACGGATCCCCTAGTTTTCGCAAATGTGGTAAATGCTTTCTTCTCCAGTCCACATGCCTCGCTCACGACAATATCTAATATCTGAAATGCATATAATGAAGTATAAAACTAAGTAAATGCTTGAAATAAATCGGGCAGCCAACCATAAAAAATTTACTACACAAATTACCTCCAGCACTTGATCTGTTAGGTGTACAACACCAGAGGAGCCTTGCATAAATGTCAAATCATTTTCCAAGCAGAGTTGTAAAACGGGGAGTAAATTTTGCACAGAATTTAATGAAGGATTGGTCAACGCTTGACGGCCGTTCATTATCTTCGTACAGTAGCCTAACAGCTTGAGTATTACAGCAATCAATGGCTTTACTCGGGATACTATTAGGGGTGGACGCATCAGATTTTCCAAGCTATTAAGAGCAACCTAGATATTTAAAATTATAAGTTAATCAAAACAATTAATACTTTACATCTTCCACATCTCAATTCTAAACAGGTTTTTTATTCTAATACTTACGCGAAGACCCCCACACTGGACAAGAACATTAGCCAACTTATACGTTTTCTCATTATCTTCGGGACTGTCATTTGGAGAAGCAAAAGATTCGACGAATTCTTCGGTAGCATCCCCAAGTAAACCTCTCATGCGGTACACAATTCTCATCGGTTCTATTTGTCCATTGGTTGGGAGCCAAAGCTTCTTGTAGACCTGGTAAATCAATCACAAATATATTCATAAAAACTGCAACCAAGATTCTTTCCATATCATATCATCAAGTTGTTATTCGGAACGTACCTCCTTCACTGGCAAATCCAGAGAAATGATCTTGTTGTTGACTAAAAGCTCCATTCCATTGTCATCCTCAAGCAGTGCCACCAACTCACAATCAGTACAGATCTTATTTTTGATGTCCCTCATTAATGGACCAATACCCGTTTCGTTACTGCTGTAGGGATTTCCAAGCATTCTTCCCTGTAAAACGCAAAAGATAAATTTCAGTGATTTCAATCTTATAATTTGGCTTTTCCAATTAGCCTTGAACTTGCATGTTACCTGTAAAAAGTCTTCTTGTTGAGGGTCTTTATCAAGTGCTACGAAGAATTCTCCCACGTCGTTTTCCTCGTGTACAATGAGAGAACACAGTCGCTCAAAGATAAACACGGGCGTAGCCAAATCTTCAGTAGGACACTTTTTCAATGTTTCCACACAAACGGACATGAAAACCTTCGTTTCCTCCTCAGTGCCAGATGTAATCTCCTCCAGAAGTTGAAGTAAAATCTCTTGTGCCTCTTCAATTGGCCGCGTTCGATGAAGCTTAAGTCTTTTCAGAGCAAGGTATCCGCTTAGAACGGTAGACAACAAAGAAACGCGACGATTCCTTCGGACTGATGGAATAGCCATTGCTGAAAGGAGCCGCGATAACTCCCACACTGCAATGCCTTGAGACAAGTCAGAGTGTAAAGTGACCGATTCCAAATGATGTAACTTTTCGATTTCTTTGTCCAGTAAGCGACACACGATGGTTAATGCGCCCTTTGCGTTCAAGAAGGCCGAAAACTCTGGTGGAGTTGCCAAAGATCGATATAGCTCCATAAATTCATGACAAGACTCCCCAAAGCTGGGAAGATCTTCCAGAAATTCAGTCAAAAGCTCCATGATTTTAAGTCTCCTCTGTGGTACTTGGGCCAGGTCCTTAAGCAGGGACGCTGTGATTGTGCGAGTTTGCACTGAGCCAGGGCAAAACAACAACTTCTTCAGCCAAACTAGTCCATTCGTATCAAACTGTAAATCTGCATTTGGTCTGAGCTTGAAAAATTTGTCTAGCCAAATTCTTCCATATTTCTTCATCAAGTAGCCCTTTTTGCGTTCCTCCTTGTTCGAGTTTCTTACAGAACCTTGCTTGCTTGCTTTCTTTGAATTTAATTCTTTCCTACTAGCACCTTCCTTTCCTCCACTCCTTCCTTGTCCCGGTTGTTGATCAGTCGAGGAGCCATACGCTGCGACTTTTACTTTCGGCAAAGTTTTCTTCCAATTTTCAAATGAATACTTTGGATCGCCGCTCATCCAAGCACGGATGTTTGCATGTATTCCTTCTACTGGAGTCACGGTTATTTTATCCCTCTCTCCCGTTTGCGTGGTCCTTATGAAGTTATGTATAATTTTCAAACAAGGCAATAAGCCCGTTTCGGTGACTGAAGGATCCTTTAAACGATTAACCGCGTGAGTAAATATTTTCATTAAGCTCCTCAGTTTGATTTCCCAACACGAGTCATACATCTGCAGTAGCGATGAAAGCAAAGATATTTCTTCTGAGGTTTCAAAGCTAACATCAGTCCAAGATTCCTTGTTGAGGGCCACAATTACACGACTGTTGATCATGTCCGTCAATTGAGACGTTGCAAGAGCATCATCTTTCACGAAAAAGCACAAGGCATTTTTCACCTGCTCTTTGAGAGCTGTTGAACCCGCTGATTGGGAAAGGCGAAGTAGGAAACTTAAAAATGACAAGTCAAATGGGTCTCTTGGACTTCCAGCAGTGATTAAAGCTTGGAGAAGTTTCAGGGACAGAGTAATGCTAGAAGCTATACAGCCGTAACACCGTCTAAATGTTATATTATCCATTGTGTCTAATGCGTACGCAGTAGGATCCAGCTTCAACATCTCCTTCCTGTAGGCTCCCACCTTTCTCATGAGACGATTGAGTTCTTCGTATGAATTCTTGCAGTCAATTGCATAGCAATACGCAAGGCTCTGAACATTTTTGAGTACGAGCGAAGAGCTCCCAGAACTTAAGCCAGATGTAGATGAGGATGATGGTGCACCTGCTCCACTGCCAATCAACTGACCAACGACACTAGCACTACCAGCCAAATTGTTACCGCTGTTGTTATTATTGACACCGACAGCTCCATTGAGATTTGCTGCCAAGTTGTTGTTAACAGCATTGGAGGCTGCAACTGCAGCAGCGGCTGCAGAGGCATATGAAGTTGGCAAATTAATCGCATTTCCATTGACAATGACGCTGGAATTCGCAGAAACTGGAATAACAGCTGGTTGACTCGCACCGTACGTCAGCCCCGAAGTGCTTGTCGCTGCAGACAGTCCAGACATTGAACGCCGCTCTTTGATGGACTGAAGCATAGTTTCCAGACATGCTTTGATGCACTGCTGCTGTTTGTAGGTTGCACATTTTTGGGAGAATAATAAACTGCTAAGGTTTTAATCATACGAGCCTTCTTGATTTCGGTTAGTCGAATGCTGAGTCGGATAACGCTCAGTGTGGATGTCAATTTTACAATTTGACTATTCGCTGTGAACTTTGCGTCAGCCTTGATGGAATTTAGTTTTTGCAGACTGAATGGCTTGTCAATATTGTGGCAAACTTCACATGGCTCCGATTCCAGGTAGTATCCATCAACGGACACGAATGGGACGAGGGAAGAGTACACGTTAGCGTTCGGATGTGCTAATAGCGTCTTGCCTTGGGATTCAATTGATTCAATGCAAAGACTGACTTGCTTTCTCAAATCCCTCGCTTTCAAATCGTCATTATTGAGGGTGGCGTAGCCCAAAATATCCACAAATTGGGATGCTCTGGAACCGGCTGCTGGAACAAAAGGCCATAACTCCCACATGGCATGTACTAATTTTAACTGATGACTGCAGTCAGATGTCAAAAATATTCCTAGTAGCAGGGAGTGTGCCTGCCACCGAGTGGAAATCACAGGATGCTCCAGTAGATACTTCTTGACAAACTCCAAGAACGTTCTTTGTTCCAAGTTATCTATGATTTGATGGGCCAAAGATTTCAGTGCCTTTTCATCTTCACTCATTCGGAGCATTGGGGATTCAGATTTGGAGTCAAATGGTACTCCATCAACCGCGATCTTGAGAAGCGTCAGTAAGGCTGTCGTTAAACTTTCATCTGCGGTGCACCCCATCTACATCATAAAGTTACAAAGAAACTTTCTTATAATCAAATTCCTCTCAAACAATCAAAAGACGACATAATGTGAGGTAACAGCGCGTGCGACACTGAATATTTTTCTATTTACCTGAACAATAAAAGGTAACGCATCTTCATTTTTACAGAACGTTTGCCAGCTCGCCGGTCTTTGTGTAGCAATGTCAATGCATGTGTTTAGGTGCTCTACCATTGCAACAAGTTGTGTGTACTTGAACTCCATTTTAGCCGACTTTGCAAAGCGTTCAGACTCTGTGTTCCCGTCGTATCCAATTAATTTCTTGAATTCGGCCAAATGAAACTTGATGTTATGCAAGTCCCGTAAAAGATGATAATTTTCTCTAGTTCCCGCAATATTCAGCAATAATTTTCTGGCCTGTCTTCGGACGAATGGAGCGTTTCGATTTTGAAGCATTTCACACAAAAGATCTTCCCAATCCTGAAATTAGTTAATAATAGATCAAAATCATGGCTTTCTTCTCACAAAATTAATAAAATATAAGGCTTCTAAAATCTTAAAATAAAACTGAAAATTACCGCGTCAAAAACTGCGTGTTGATTCAAAACTTTTTTCACTTGATACGGCAGCCGTAAAGCCATTTCAGATAACAGCAACGGCAATTCTTCCAATACATCATTGCAATGAGTTTTCACATACTGCTTGAGAAAGAATGGACTGTAGTCTGGAGGATTGGGGACTGCAGTTGGTTTGAGGAAAGAAGATCCCAATGGATCAGGCGTTACAACTGCATTTGCATTAACTGTTTCCGCAACAGCGGCTGCATTGTTTCTTTCGAGGTCTTCAACAAATCCCTTCCACGTTGGTCGAAGGAGATACAATAATTCTTTGCAACACATAACGATTCCCGACTTTTGAATTGTTTCCGCTGTGGTGCGTGCAATCCAGCTACTTTCTGTCTTTTGGTCAGAGCCTCTCCATCGGGACACCAAAATACTGAGCATTCTCAGTACAATCAGCGTCATTTCGCTAGCTTCATTTCGTCTCCACTCGGTACTTTGGCTTATTTTCTAAAAAGTTGTTACAATAAAATTCAAATAGATTAGAAAAATATTTCAAATTAAACAATATTCACAAATGTAAACTTCAATTTTGCAATTTATACCGATAAGTTCATCATTTCCATTAGGCGCTGCACTAAATTTTCTACAATCTCCACTTCCTCATCCTGGGATCCGTCC
>JAHZMV010002029.1:0-14823 GCA_027743765.1 Coecobrya sp. COE2
ATCAAAAGTTATATATTTATTAAACCTAATTGAATTACCAATTTTGATGTAAATAAAACTATTTATTATGTTTCGAATCAGTTACTGAATTCCCTACACAAAGCAGAGCATAACGATTCAGATTCGCAAATATATTAGCAATAAAGGGCTTTTAACAATAGAGTCATACTTAATTTAGTAAAGTATATTGTAAATCTTGTATAAAATTGAGTAACTAGTCTTGAAAATGTAGCATTGCCTACTCCACATATTATATTATACACTTGCAGACCTGTCTCCATAAATTTCTATTGAATGACTTAATGGAGTTAAATCATCTTGTTAAAAAACCAATAGGCCCAAATTGTGGAACCCAGCCGTGAAATTGCTCAATTGTCTAGTTTGATTGATGTGTTTTTAGCCGCTTCGTTTCCATAATTTCGGGCTCGACTCAGTTGTTGACACTTTTACTGCTCTGGGAAAATAGAAAGTGTTTGTAACGGCATTACTGTGCAAAAAGAATTTCAAACGAAGTGGCATAATATTTTCATTTTAATAGAAATAAAGCAAGATATGTCCTACCGAAAAATGGCAAATTATTTTTTCGCTAATTAATTTTTCCAGCATAATTATAAAGCTGAAGGATATTAATCGGACTTCAAGCAACATAGATTGTTAGACTATTCTTTCGATTTACAATTTGGTAAATGCTGAGACATGTATTAATTAATAAATTTAATCACTTGGTTCTAATCGATATCTAAAGCACGAGAAAAATAACATATGCCTTCATTACAAGAACAAAAAATTTACAAGGGAAATACCGGTAGTTCCTAGCGATGGCAGAAGAAACGGTAGAGAAGGATTGAGACCGTAACGTGAACATCATATCCCTTATATGTGCTACATAAGAAACCTTTTTAGGTTACATAAATTCTTACTAAGATTGCATTACGCCACATTGCTTTACATAAATGAAGTTCTATACTTCCTGTGAGGCATTTAAATCGAAACTGTCCCACCTTATTATTCATTCTATGTTAATTTTAGCATTGTAGTTTCTCCCTTCAAAATTGTAGTAAAGCCCATAAACACTAACCGCGTGGTGTTTCGATAGTGTTAGGTTATCTTAGCAGTCGCATCACAAAAAAATATCAGAATACTTTCTAAAACATTCTAGAGGCACGAATGATCATGACAGTCCGCATTATTAAAATTAACAAAAACTAGTCTTATCGTCCGAAATATTGCCTTAATCCAACAACTTTTGCCAACGTCCTATCATCAGGAAGCTACGGATTATTATTTTTAATATATTCATTCTATGTTAATTTTAGCATTGTAGTTTCTCCCTTCAAAATTGTAGTAAAGCCCGTAAACACTTACCGCGTGGTGTTTCGAGAGTGTTAGGTTATCTTATTAGTTGCATCACAAAAAATATCAGAATACTTTCAAAAACATTCTAGAGACACGAATGATCATGACAATCCACATTATTAAAATTAACAAAAACTGGTCTTATCGACCGAAATATTGCCTTAATCCAACAACTTTTGCCAACGTCCTATCATCAGGAAGCTACGGATTATTATTTTTAATTGCTAAAAATCCTACAGTAATAAATTTTAAAATATCGAGTGTAACAATTAATGAGGGGTCCCTTTAAAATAAAATGCCTCACTGAATATATCGCAGTATAATTGCAGGACGGAATTTTAATGAGAATTCATATAACGTCGACGTCACTAACGACATTCATTCATTAACATCGTAAGTTAGCAACGAACAGAGTGTGTCTTGTACATGTTCGTCTCTCAACCTACACTTTCTTATTCATGTCCTCTTAAAAATCATCGATCATCAGGAATATTTTGTTAACCATGAAATCACAAACTTTTCCTAATTGTTTAAGAAACGAATAATGTCTGCATTTGAAAATTATTTTGAAAATACAAACCTTTCGTTTCCATTTATATATCCTACATAATATTCATTCCACATGCACAACAAATATCTTCTTTGGATTAAATATCTCACATCAGTATTTTCAGAGAAATAATAGGGAAAAGAATCTCTTAAAAGTACAAAGGTTCTGCGTAACAATTGAATCCTCCAATAGCCGGTGACTTAAACTGCCAAACTCTTGCAAAACATCAAAACACATCAGGTACGTTCCATTAACTTCAGCCTGCAGTTATGTCTTTTGCAAAATTATCGACTCTTGCACACATATACCTAATCGTTTATAAACTAAAACTAATTTCATCGAATTCTGGCTATAATACTACTACGTTATGTGAATCCGAACAGTATAATTCATTCCAGAGTGATATACTTACATTAGTAGAAGCTAGTGGTGGTAATCACGAAGTGTTCTTGCACTCCTTTGAAGCTTCATGTAACTTCAATCTTGACAACATATTGTTCATGAAATGTTTTGATTATGACAAAAACATTGGAATCGAATTTGCATTAAAGCACCATCAACCATACCGTATAGTTTTAGCTGCAATTTCTCACACATAACGCCGTGATCGATGTATTCTACACATTCCGCCAATTTGGTTACCAAATTCGAACAATATTTTTATTTCTGGATATTGAAGTGCGGCATGGTTATGTCGGGACTGTGTTTGATGAAGACTTCATTCAATTCCCGGCATTAAAAGTAGTAATTAATCTAGATAGCAGTAATAACATGCCTTATCGATATACTGTGTTTTGCAACGATTACTGCAATGACAGCGGACGTTTAAACGGCGACATTATTAAAATGTTTATGAATTCCGAGATGTATCATAAGAAATTGTTTTGGTTGGGCAACGGAAGAATGGTGAATACTTCGGGAACAAGAATAGGAAAAAGATATTCCAAATTAGGAAAGGATAGGCAATCGTGCTTACAACTTCACTTGTCTTCCCCAGAAAAATGTTTTGGTCCATCTAAACTAATGATTATAATTGAGCTAATGAAAAGGCACAATATTTCGGTATCGTTAGACAAAAGTGCTAGATTGTACACGCCGTCAAACCAACATTTTGGGGTTGTACAATCTTACTTGGATTATGGAGATAAGTTAACCTTTTTCGACCATGAAAAAACCGGTACATATTACTCGAGATACGATGAAGAGATTCTTTATTCGTGCACAGTGACCAATACATCAGTCGACATTTTCTCCGTGGATTATTTAGTGTGGATGGAACCACTTTCCACTCCAATTTGGAGTTGGTTGACCGTTCTACTAATTCTTAGTCTCTATTTTGAAATCCGAACGGATTGGACAACTCATCAAACGATTATTGGGACAGCGATAGATTTACTTGGGATTTTTATAGGATACTTTTCTTCCTATGGTCATCGACGAATTTTACTTTTTCTTCTGATTGAAATTCTAGGATTTTTCATGAGTAATTTTTATGGCAATGGAATAACAAGTATACTAACGATGCCAGAACAGCCAAAAATATTTGACACAGTTAAAGACGCTCTGCTACATGACTACAAAATATCCGTGCTTCAACAAAGACATCCAAATTATTATACAGACCTGTACAGAGAAACTTTTAGGTTGAAGCAAATTTCCCATCTGTTAAATCACAGCTTTGTACAGTCATATAATCACACATATCCATTTGAAGAATTCAAAACCGGAAAGTCTCTTTCAATTGCTCTAACATCAGATGTGCTACCACTTATGTCTAGAGGAAAGGCATATTTTGAAAATCAGAATTATATTTGTAAATGCTTCACAATTCCTGAGATACTGAGAGGTAGAATGCTTTACTTTCAAATCTACACAATGAACCGCGATTGGATGTTAAGCACCTTCTCAAAAATACAACAAAGATGGTCTAGTTGGCCAATGGAACCTGTGGATGAATAGAGTAGATATGTATAAGAGGAAGCTGCCTTATGTCAAGAATTTCAGTAAAAGAATCAAAATTCAAAACGATCAAATTAATTTGGAAAGGATGGCATTTATGGTTTTACTAATTTTGTCTCTAAGTTTAGCTAGCTCTATAATATTTATAATGGAAAGGAGCTGGAAGACTACTTTAAAACTCATCCAACGTGTTATGTGTAGACTAAGTCATCTATACTCCATTTTGAAACAGATTTTTCACAGTTGGATTCTAAATTTGAAAGAAGCAAACAAAACAATAGCTGAGCTAATTAAAATGTCTGGAAACATGAATTAAGGGCGACAACTATTATTTATTTTAATTTTAAATACTTGTAAAAGTAGCAACTTTTGTTCTGAAGAACCATCCATAATTCCAAACTTATTCTGGTTACTATAATTGACATCTATTATATAAAATTCATTGTGGAGTAATTCCAACATACTTAAACGTAAATTCTTAATAAATCATCCCTTTTTAAACTTCAATGTTTATTTACACTACTTAACTTAGAACTGTAATGCTTTATTTCAATTTTAGTGAGTAATGTAATAAGGTAGCCGAAAAATAAAACCATTAGCGATTGCTACATGCTTTCAAAACTAAAATTGGAAATACGTGGAATGTAATAATGCTTAATGTATGTCTTTATAAAAAATTGTTCCAATATCAGTTTTCGGTCATGCTTCGATTCATTAATTGAAGCAAATGGATTGCAATGGTTATACAACGAATTAATTTGATGAACTGAGGTCATTTAACATGTGTTCTACCCCTATGATATAACAAAGTTATTACAGTGTCGCTTGACTGCTATCCCGTGAAAAAATGTTCCTATGACCTGTTGCATAACTCTGTCATTTTATGGGCTGGAACATGATGTACATAAGTGAAGTTGTTACGTCTTTTGTAAATTTCATTGATAATGTCAATGGTTATTTAATGGACACTTTATGAGAGTAATTACCCCTAAAATGTAAACTATTTCTTGCTATGGCCTGCTTTCACTTGTAGTTGGTTACGGGTGTCATGAAAGATAGCAGGCAGACCATTTAGTTAATTTTTGCTTGCTTTTTTTATTAAACTTAAATAAATTATCTTGCACCTTAAATCATGGACATTTCTCAGTTAACGAACTTTATAAGTTATTATATAAATTTTTGCTATTTTCTACTATGTTGTCCATTTAGGTTTATCGCGGTAACGGACAGTAGAACAACCCAAAATGCATTTCATACTGTCCTAACCAACCCACGAATGAATGAGTTACCCAAAACAAATATGAGATTTACAGATAAGCGATCGTTGCCTCATCCAATTTTTTGCGCTTTATCTTTACTTTTGAACATTGTTTGGATTGCTGGAATAGTTCGAAGCAATATTCCACAGAATACAAAAAACCCGTCAACCTATTTTGCATTCTTTCTTTCCCTATGCAGTTTCATTATGAAAACGATAATCCTGAAATCGTTCTGGCTGAATCAAGATCGATTTACCAATTTATTATCCTACATAAATCAGGCTACATATTTGGCTCGAGATTTTCATAAGACGTATATCACACCCAGATATGTTGTGGTTACGATGGGAATGTTTTATTTAAGTGCTGCAATTCTAACATTTCTAAGAGGCATTGGTCTCCAAACTAGTCCTATAGATAGTGGTCCCACATGGATTGGTGTCACGTGGCTACACCGACTGTTAGCTACATCTAGTCACACCTTTTTCTTGAATTTCGCACAAACAAATAATACGACAATAATGGATAACCTTACATGTATTGACGTCTTTGTGGCTTTCTTTGGAGGAATTGGATATTTTCAAAGGATTGTAATTGGGTAGTTTGAAGAACTGTTGGTGATATCGTGCGCCCTAACTATATTGGTTCCTAAAAAATATTTCGTGAAGATTCTGCACATGGATATAAAAGAGAGCAATTTTACTGCAGATGAAAGTTTGACGGTAGGAAAACCAAATCAACGAGACACTGCGATTATCTGTGACCAACCTGACTGGCATTCCGTACGCAGAGGATACGAAGAACTGGAACGTCTTTCTCAACTGATTAATAATATAATTGGGCCATATATGTCGTGGGCACTTTTGGAAATTATTGTTTATTCCTCAACAAGTTTCCATCACGTATTCACTCAACGTGTAGAGTTGGTGCAAACAATAAGAAGATTTTCAATTATAGTAGGAAGATGTTTTGTCCTATACATATCAGCGGATACGTGTCATCAGGTATGAAAACTAAAGATTAATCGGTAGCTTCTTGTAATGGATTTTTTAATTTAGATGACAGCGTTAAACGATTGGCTGGATTTGGAACGAAATCGGAGGAAAATTCCAATTTACGAATTAAACATGATGATTGATAAGCTAAATCGAAACCAGGTTGGGATCAAGGCTGGTGGAATATTCCCAATTACGTATGGTCTGGTTGCAAACGTGATTGGATTTACGGCTACATACTTTGTAATTTGTGTGCAGACATCCTGCAGCTGCATTAAATTGTATTTCATAATATATATCTTTCAGTATTGCTTCGTGTACCGTATGTAAAGGTGGAAAATTTATTGCATCAACGAATTCGATATTGAGCATACGACCGACAGTTACCTTTTCATATATAAAAATTGGATGAAATGCAAGCTTTAGCTTTCAAGGTGAAAATATTAAAACTTGAAAAAACTGAAGGATTATTAATAGACAATATGTGTTTATTTTTAAATCCCTCTAAGGTATACACCAACGTATTCTATTACAGAATTCCACAAAGCGTTTTACAGGTCACATCTGAATTTTCTTAAATATGTTATAATTTGATTAACGTTGTTTAAAGGAAAATATTACTATCATACATATGGACTGATACTCGTCATACAACACAACGAGTTTTATTTTTTGCTGTCTATTTCCACAGCAAAACACAATAACAACACATTATGTCAACCCTTTTATACAGCACAACACAGCAGCACAAGTTTTCCAAAAAAACTACATGCAACAAAACAAATTAGAACACAACACATTTACTTAAAAAGCTATAACACGGCAACATCAAGCTTGTTGCTTTGTTTACGCTTGTTGCTTTGTCAAGATTACAATATGCATGTTTAAATAGCTTTGTTTACGCTTACTTGCGTAGGAATACTGTCGAATTGCACAGTTCACACTTCTAAAACGAAATCAATCGAGAAAGATTGATACCTAACTAATGATATAAAAGCACTAGGTTAACTGAATACTCAATCACATTTTGCAAAAGGTTTGTGGTTGAATGTTCATCCAATTGTGCACATCCATAATAAAATGATATTGGCATTTGAGCGTCAACCTGTCGCTTCCAAATTTTGTATTCTAATCTGCGCGAAATGTTTTCCGTTTGCAAGATCAATTGCCAATATGGAAATGACATTTTTGACCAAAATGAAAATATTAAATATTTGCTGAATATGAAGCATTCGCAAATAATTGGCATTGTCTCAATAAACAGTATATATACCAATATAGTTAGTAAACAGATAATTGAATATGCACTCAAAGGAATCCAACGCCATCCTACAAAAATAACCCAGTTGAACAAAACTAATAAAATAAATCCTACGCCTACAAGTAACCCGGCAATAATTTTGACTCCAGCCATTCCGGCCTGACATATACATCGCAATTGCTTGTACAAATTTACCGATTTGTTATTTTGGCTCAGATTTGAAATGATTCTTAGCCGCCTTAAGATAATATTAAATGCTGACACAGCTGGTAAAAAAAGTAGAGTCAATGATCGAGCTGCTTCGATTCCTGTCCAGTTGCTAGATATTAACCTAACAATGAGTATAAAAATCCTGTATGAAGAATTTGGAAACATTTTATTCAGAACGTATCCTATTGGATCAAGATTGGTTACGACAGCAATATTTCCTATGGATCCTCCAGTTATACAAAGACCTGTAACTACTACCATCATTAAGAGACCCACAATATCAGAGGTTGGATCTTTTTTTGCTATCTTTTTTAATTCTAAAGAAAACAGATAAAAATCTTATCATTATTTTTGTTGGAATTTAATTAAAATTCGTTATAATGAATTAACTTACCAAGCAGAATTAATGCTCCAGCCGAAGGATTCGTTCGAACATATCGTGATTCTATGTCACTTCTTGCATTAATATCTAATCTTAGCAGTGTGGTAACGAATATCTCGAATATATCCTCTCCGCAACGAATGAATATTATATTTATTATAACAATAGGTATCGCTATGCAGAATGTAACAACGTTTAAAAGGAAATGGAAAAATGGTAGGGAGTCGGATTTGTCGAGAATATATTCAAAACTTATATACAAGGGAAAAATTATATGAGCGATAAGGGGTAAAAATGAGAAATAGAAAGGAATAAGCTTTCGCCAATTTGGTTCCAGTTTAAACCGTTTCTGACCTATATCCACAGATATTGTATGGCTGTACATTCGTTTTTCGAATATATTATTACTCAACTTGAAAGCTTTCCAATACAGATGCGTCGCCATTATAGTTTTCTGAAATCACAATAGATAAAAACACTGAGACAGTCTGGTTAACTCCAAATGGCAGCACTGTTACTCTAGTAGTGTTTGAGACTATGAACTTTCTGCGCAATGCGGAAGCTTTGCAAATCCAAGTTAATTGAATTTAGGCTATTTTTATTATTTTTACCAAGGTTTCGTATTATTCTTTAACCAGTCCTACTTAAACCAACTAAAAATGAAGTGGGACGTAGGGTCTTACCAATGTACAGGTATTGGATTTAGAGGAACATTTGGTTTTTAATAGTTGCCATAGCTGTCTTGTCCAAGCAAGATAAACTTTTTCATTTAATACCCTGTTTATGGCTTTTTGTACGATTTCAATGTTAATACATTGTTCGGTCAAAGTTATTTTTGGGTTATAATCGTACTTCCTATGTCTGATTATCAGTTATTAATGTATTTTCCATGTAATCTGAAGGCCAATCGAACATAATAACGTACCAACCTATCCTTGATATAATATTAATAGCATTGTGCTTAAAATATTTCAATGCCATTTATTCCAATTGGCTTATACATAAAATAGAAGATGACGAAGAAGAAGAGAAATTGAGCATATCCTCCAATGCATATAATAATTTCATACTTAAAGCCCCGTTACAATTAAAGTTAGTTAACTAGGTAACTAGATAAACATTTTCTAATGAGATACATTTGCATCCATCATGAGTTTGGGTATCAAATAAACAAATTGTTCTTTCATAATGCAATGAATCATTAAAGTTAAATTAAGAACATTAAAACCAAGCGTTAAAACCAACTCTTTTACAGCATTATTAATAATAATTAATAAATAATACAGCATAATTTGTATTAATCGCGCATTTTAGTGAGGTAATTTTGTAAAAAGGATTTGAAGTAAAAATTGATTTGACAGTTGTTTATGTTGCTGCCAAATTATGCAGGATGGGAGCGGATGTTCCAGATTTAAACAAAATATCTTGATGTTTGAATATTTTCCCATTCATGTAATTAGCGTTTTATGGAAATGAATGGTTTATGTAAATGACAGAGGTTTTCTTTGGTACTTTCTTTCCTCTGTACATATTAATTTGTTTTTGTGAGAAAGTAGCCATTTTTATAAATTAGTACTTTTTGTTAATGAAATTATTCTATTTATAAGTTTATTTCGAAGGCATTTCCCATTCATGTAATTAGAGTTTTATGGAAATGAATGGTTTTTGTAAATGACAGAGGTTTTCTTTGGTACTTTCTTTCCTCTGTACATATTAATTTGTTTTTTGTGAGAAAGTGGCCATTTTTGTAAATTAGTACTTTTTGTTAATGAAATTATTCTATTTATAAGTTTATTACGAAGGCCACAGGTTAGCAAGGGTGTCGTTTGAGTCTGTCGTTATAAGGTAAAAATTTGACATAGGTCACTTGATGATGGCTTGGTTTTCTGCTGTTTAAACGATGGAAAAGCAGATAAGGAAACAATGGGATTTGTAAAAGTCTGGGAAAGGGATACAAGTGTCCATGTATAAACGCACTTTCCCACATTTCTGTATTATATTGTTGCTAACCACTTCTAAATTAGTCGCCCCATGTAAAAACCGATCCTTAAATAGAAACTATAGATATCTTTCAAATACACATAAATATTTGTGAGCAGCAAGAGTGTAATTTTGTATGTCCGTGTTTAATTTACTGTAAAAAGATATGCTACAATCAATCAGCAAAAATTGCGAACTAATAATCGCCTTTATGAACATCGTTAGCATTCATTGTACTAGCAAAACTAGTAATTATTTATTCAGACTGTTGACATCGCTGTCCGAAAACAACCAGACTCCAACTGAAACCGATCAGGTAAAGGGGAAAACAAATAACCAGAACATTGTTCACTATTCTGTCTCAATTGGAGCAACATAATAATTTTAATTGCCGTATATACAAGATACAAATGTAATTCCCGAATGTTGGGCTAACACCACATGCACCAATGATGACATTTCAATTTGCATGTCACCGTGATGAAATATAGGTCATACGCCACGCAGCGTAGTTCGTTACCCACAGAGTGAATGACCTCCACGCAAATCATTTCCGCGAATTTGCTCCATATCTAGCTTAAAATATCAAGTGAAAGAGATAGACGGAATAAAAAAATAAACAAGTTTTCCGTATTCTATGAGTCCTTGTAACGAATAAGCTGATCATGTTCATCACAATGCGTCCATGTAGGTAATATGTATTGTTCTATTTGGCAGTTTACTTTAACTTACTAGCCAATTTTCTTAATTGAATTGATAATAACGCTTCAATAGATTCCACATTTATACGAAAGAGTGTTATCGCCGACTAACATAATGCATTTGACTGTCCGGCCAAACTAGAAAGCTACTTTCGTTAAAAGTTGCATAACCTTACCCAACATGACAAACATAAAAATGGAGACAGCGTCCTGCATAAGCGTTTGCTACAAAATTTATTGGTTTACCCCAACGTCTGTTTTAGAATGGTGCCCATCACGCGAAAGATATTTTAGCTATGGAAAGCAGTCTCCAAAATATTGGGCCTGGTATTTTAGCTTGTTTTTCATTACAACTTTTGTAGGAATTGGCTCCTTGGCACTTACTATCCTGCTTTCCAAAAACTTTGATAAAGGAAGTGTTGTACTTTGCTCAGCTATCTTTTCAATAGGATGCTACTTGTTCATGACAGCAACTATTTATACCAAGTATCTGGACAGTATCATCGAGGGATTTGAAAAACTGAGAAATACTTGTAACGATTTGGGTAAGACTGCTTAAATATTGTATTCGACAATAAATTGCGTGTTCAAATCCAATGGTTTTAAGTCAATATTTAATCATGTTGTAGGACGCTTGATTCCCAAATACAAACGACAGTATATACTTCAAGAACAAATGTGGAAATTTATTGGCGACTTGGATAAAAATCACTCTACACACGATCAGAATCTTGTCCATAGTTACAGCACCATTTGCGGTACATTATCATCTGGATCCATTGTACAACATGTATCGATATTTTGTCTATCCATGCATTCAAAATTCTTCTACCTTGGGGCACTGGGAACAAGGCATAAAATACACTAGATTAAGCCAATATTATTCAAATGCACCATTTCTTCCGCAAAATTACAAATTTTGTCATTTTTACTTGTAATTCTTTAGCAACATTAAGCGTGTAATGAGATCAAGATACATCAGTGCTTTCCGCTAAAAATGGTGTTTTATAATTCGTATTCTTACTACCCTGTTTAACTGCAGGTCTAGTATTTGGAATGAACAATTGATATAAAAAATTACTTCTTTAAAAGTAATATCTCCGTCATACATCACTGCTTACTGATTCTGCAAACAATTTTGATTTTCATAAAAACCTTGCAAATTCTTCTCAACAGAAGTCTTCTTCTAGGCCATTTCGGTTTCTTGTTCTGAAATGGCATCACGTTATTCTTATCCCATTTACTTATGCTCCGAAGTACAATTGCCACCAAGCTACCAATGATATAATACAAACCTGACAGAATAGCGGCAGTTGTTTCAAAAAGAAATAATATGGATGAAAAGGAAAGTAATATTCCATAAATGAGGAATATGGCAATTATTCTCTCATCAATTCCCATTTTTGTAACAGCTACTGGTCCAGTTTTACCTCTCATTCTATTTGCAAGTTCAACAGAATTCGAAAAGTCGTTGATATAATTGCTTACACCCATTTCCCCTTGTAGTAACCTTAAAGGTGGCATAAATTTATTTTGAGCTTTACCATAAACTGTGAGATAATATGGCTCATGGATGTACGTTTTGGGAATATAGTGACAAAGGTCATTTGCCACTGGCAGCTCCCCAGTACCGTATAAACGCTTGCCATTATATTTACCTGAATCTTTGAAATGGTAATGTTTATGATCTTTTAGACTGCCTGTGAATCCCTCTTGTTTTAATACCGCTTTGAATTTATTGTTCATTACGCGCGTTAGAACATTAATGATTTTCATATCCTCCGGCTTGCTTCTGTAAAGTGGTACTCCCAATTTGTAATCGGCATTCAACAGTTCTGTCAAAGTTTGCTTGACGAGAATACTGGGTGGTGCAATCATTCCTGCTGTCATGTAAAACTGATAGAATGTCGAAAGTTGATATGAAAATGCGACAAATAGTATGCAAATTCCAATATTTGGGTTTCTGGAGCCTTGTTGCATTAAGACGGCAACCAACTCTGTAATTTGAGTTGATAGAGAACCCCGTGTGTGTTGATTTCCATTTGTGAAAATCAAATATGCTATGGATGTAAATATCACCGCCAACCAAACATATTTTTGGAATGGTATAGTGAGTACCTTGATTGCACTCCAAATTTCATGCTTGTTATTTTCTTCACAATATCCAAATTCTTCTGCTATTGTTTTGTAGTACATCCGAGAGAAAGCTCCTTCTTGAAAATTTGTAAGATCGTTTGAGGTTGCTACCTCCAATATTAAACCCAAAAGAGCATCCTTCTTCTTATCCTGGTTGAACCAGCTGTAATAGAAATCGATGGATATATTGATTATCTTTCCAACTTCTTGAACCAACTTTGCTGTTGGGTTAATGCATCTCTGCGACCTCATTGGTATTTTCACGGAATACGTTTTGCAGGCATATATTCTATCAGCCAACGCGTTGGAATAAATATGCGGATTTATTGAAAGTGTATTTTCCTTTTTTCCAAATACGTCGTCATATTTTTCAAATTTCTTGAACATCTCATGCGTCACAGAGTTGAGAAATAGATTGCAGTCGTAACAACTTATGAAAGCTCTAGACGAATTGTGTTTTCCAATATGTACGAATATGACGTCGCATGGGGCGGAAAATGTGAACTCGTTGAGAAAGTCTTCCACATTTTCCGACAAAGCAAAAATTGCTGAAACTGTCATCCCATTTGAAATCGACAAATGGTTGTTGCCAGAAATGTCCTTCAACCAGTAACTCCATATTGAAAAAGCTGGTTTTATGTTTGTTATTAATTTTAAATATAGGGAATTAATGTCTATTTGTTTATATGAAGTGAAAATAATCTGGCAGTTTGGATGCTGATATCTTACAAGTTTAGCCTGAAAATGGTCAGATTTAAAATCCACTAATCCGACAGATGCAAACCGTTTTTCGTAATAATCGCTTAGAGGTGGTTTATTCAGAGTAATTATCTTTGCAAGACTGAATATGCCGGTTTTAGCATCTTGTACGATTCGGTTCAAAACCTCTATTGTTTCTTCGAAGTCGTTATTGGTGCGAACTATATACAAAGTACAGGAGTTGGAATGACTCCAGTTAATTGTGTTAATGAATGACTTACTATTTTGGGATGATACTATGTGGACAAAACACATGATTTTTATAATAAATGTCGACGTCAACATTTTAAAAGCTAAAATGTCAACTTTGTACTTTGATTTATTTTCAGGATATCAGAAAATTTTAATTAAATATGGACTAATATTTTCAATTGACCCACATCATTTTCATTTTTAATATTAATCTCTCCATGGCAAACGACTAAGCTAAAGTAAGCTTCAAAATTATGTTCTCACCGTTAACTTTACAAAAAAGGCCGTTATGCACATAATTTTACGTAAGCTAGTCAAGTATTGAATTGAGATGCCAAATGGCAATCAATAAATGGGAAACCATGAGCTTAACAAAATTTCAAAAATAGAATTATGATGGAAGGAAATCTATTCTAAGGTAGCATACAATCCTATGATAGCTAACTATTCTAAGGTATACAGTTAATTGTTTTCTTTTGTCCTCCATTTTAAAGGGCAGGACATTCGCTAGCAGATATACATATGCAAGCAAAATGTCGAATTATACCATGCTCATTATCACAACGTGGCATTTCCTCACTCCAGTAAAAATAACCAACTTTTTAACGTCGGTTGTTTTATTTTAGGAATTGTTTAACCTTCGTTTGGGCACGAGTTTTGTGATACCTAGTATGTTTTTACGTCGCATGCTGTGTGTTATTTCTATCACGCAATCAAATGTTACTGCTGCATTTAGATAAAATTTATTTTAAGCCCTGGGACATACTAAAATGATGTGCCACAAATTTCAAATCGCCGCCTAATTAACTATTAATAGGAAACCTTACAAATCCTCGGAAGGAAATTATTTAAGGAGTAGGTATATGGTGAATAGCTTGAGGATCCATGTCAGTTGTTGAAATTTCTTAATTTCTCACATAAAAATAAAATATTTTTGTCTATTGAGAATACAATACGGCTTCATCACTTCCAGTACACCGCCGTGGAATACCTGTCGCTTCATTATACAGCTTATATAATAATCATGTGGAGTAATAAGCCCCTGCGCCACTATAAGCAATGTTATCTTAAATTACGACCGAG
>JAHZMV010002030.1:0-17029 GCA_027743765.1 Coecobrya sp. COE2
TAAACGAAATAGGCGACACCTATTTGCTTTAAGAAACTCAAGTGCTGTTCCGGTTTAGAAAAGTGAACCTTTGTTCACTTGAGAAAGAACTACTGCTCACAGTAATCACATTTCTCGGTAGGATTCGCTGCTGATACGTCTTCAAACTTTTATATGGCTCGATGTTCTCCCCTTCTCCGTAAAAAGACAATATTTTTTATCCATAAGAAAAGCTAAACTTTAATCGTTAAAACATTTACTTATACATATTGCGATTCAAAAATGTCCATTTTACATTTTACCTTAAACAGATGCAACTACAAAGACAAAGCAAAAGGCATTTTATTCGTTGCATATTATATTTATCATTTCGCCCCGAACATCAATCAATACTGTTCGTTCTTCCATTTGAACGGTTAAGTCATTTTGCAATTTGCCAATGCCATAAAGGTGGGTTATCAGGACATTAATATTAAACCATATAACGATTATATAACTTCCTTCCCTGAAAGTATACCATTTTCCTTCCAATCCTGTCATATAGACATTCGGCTTTCACTCTAACTGTACGACACTTTACCTGACTATACATATAATGTTTGTCCATTCTGTTCAAAGATGTAGAAAACGGTCTATTTAAGGTCATAAAGCACATTTTAATAGGAGTCCTGCGGCTACCAACTACTACTCCCCCAAAACCAAAGCAATAATCATCATATAATCACTAATCCCATTTTACATAGCAAAACCTGCTTCTACAATGTTTTATAGTAATTCCTCGTCTCGGCAGTTCTTTATTGAGCTTTGTTGCGTATATTTCCTTCTTTTCATTCACGCACACCGAATAAATAAATTCAACTCTATAAATACCCTATAATACAATATTTTAACTATACAACGTGACATAACATACAACTCGGCGACAGTACAATGTGAACATAATAATATTACTACATACATTACTACTATACAGATCGGCATACAACAATTCAACAATAACAAGACTGTCACCGTTCCCGTCATTTTGAAGATGGAAATACGCGATAAAATTCATATGAACTCCGACCGACAGACTTGAGAAATATGTGTGTATCCTTTCAAACGAACATTCCTGCATAAAATACATTTTTTCTTCTTTTTGTATGTATGGTATACCTTACACCTTATGACCTCTTCTGATTCAACACAGCAAAATCTGGAAAACTGGATTTTTTTTCGGAATAACTCTGTTTTTGTTAAAGGTAGACTGTGAGAGTCTCAGCAGCAGCAGAAGCATTAAAGATTCTTTACCGAGTCGAATTTTGGAATCAGAGAGAGAGAAAAAGAATATCCCAAAAAGAAACTACCGTCACACTCACAACACATTCTCTAATGTCAACAGCTGCCTTTTCTATATCTGCCATCATGAAAGTACCCTATCAAAACACACACACATGCACACAGATATAATATTTTTTCACAATGCACCAGACCGACAGAAAATGATAAGGTGACCGTGTGTAGACTTGTGAGAGAAGGAGTCACCCAGAGAAAAAATGGCTCTATTGTATTGTTAAACATCAGCATGGAATGGCAGAGAGTTTAACAAGCCTAGTTGACCTCTCTCTCTCTTTCTTGATGCCATATGCCATGTCATGCCATTGTGCTGTTGTGAATGGAATGCTAATAATTCCACCAATTTTCATTTTGTCCAACAACATTACACACAATGAAATGGCATGTATGCATTGCATGCCCGTGCATGCATGCTTACCTGTCGTTAATATTATTACTCTACTACTGAATTACCGATTGTGATGTGTGTGCGATAAATAATTTTTTATTGTATTTAAATCCAAACACTTTTCCTTCTCCCGATTCATATATACCTGTCTGTAGAAAGGTACCTAATATACATACCACCGCTGTGATGTAGAATGATATATTATATCAAATTGGATTTGGAACGGGAAACGTTCCTTTCATCAGCCAAGTTAAAAATTCTCTTCAAAGTTCCCGTTTCACACATACTTTCTCTCTCTCTGGCTGGTTTCTTGGAAGATTATACATATTTTGCTGGAATATTATTAAGAATATAATAGGCTATATAACAAGCGTCATAGTCATCAGGGCTCTCATCACATTCACAGTTTAAGTCGCCGGTGCGCTATGCCTAAGCACAATATTTTTTGCGTCACGTTTTTCTAGAGTGCGTGATTGCCCGCTTTGGTTGGTCGTTTTGTCTTTAAAGGCCAGTTATAAAAACCGAATTTGGGCTTTCTTTGGCAAGGTAACTAAATTAAGACGAAAATCAGGCGGAGAATGTATAAAAAAGAGGATATGAATAATTTGCAATTTGGAAGCATGTGTGTGTGGATTATAAAGCTTGATGAGAGCAGCGAGTTACTAACCTCGACAAAAAAACTTTCCTTTCCTTTTTTTGTTGTGATGAGAGAGCAAATGTAATTATAAGTTAACTAGAAGGTGAAAGCAAAACTAATATTTTCTTTTTTTGTGTGGGTTGATGTATTGTAGCTCTACATAATGGCTTATGAGTTCATTTTATATTCATCCTCGATATCCTTATCCTCACACAAACCACGATAATGCATTATTACTGAACAAGGTTGAGAATTTGTGAAGGAAAAAGATTAGAAGTTGCTGTTTGATTCCACCAGTCCACTGAAATAATAATAACGAGAAAAATGACTTTTTAAACTTGTTATTTTCATTTCAACTACTTGGAATTAAAATTGTTACAAGCTAAGTTTATATGTGTTTATGTATAGGTTTCACCATTTGTTTTTCCCATTACGGTGCTGTCGATATTATTATTATTATTTTTGCTACGCTCCTTGTAAAATAGCTGTGCTTTTGATTTAATTCATGTTGTCGTGCTATTTTATATTTCGCTTGTGTGTTTTTAGCTATCTTAATTGACGGCGGAAATTACACTGTACATACAACAGAAGCGAAACTGAAAATCCAAACTCTGTTTCTAGAGGGCAACTTGGTACAAGTCAAGAATTTTTTAGCACGTGACACGATTACCGTTTTTCGCACGTTTGTACATTGCCATTTCACATTATAGAACTTACATGCGTCCGTCATATTTATTTGCTTTAGCTGGCAGCTAATGTATGTATGTTAGCATTTTACACAACTTTCCCCCGATAGGTTATGACTCTGACCTGTGTGAAAAATGAATGTGCTTTTGTGGGTAGGCAGGATTAGGTATGGTTATCTATCTGTGTCATGAACAATTAGTGCCTTTCATTTTTTCCCTTCTTGTTATTATTATTCATCAACCGGCAAGGAACAGTTCGTCACCTCCTTCTCGTCATAATCATGTCATGTTTTCGCCTCTGGACTTTTTTCGTCGACAAAATTAAACACTATTCTCTAACCACCAGAGAGTACCATATATTTCTAAATATAATAGCCCACAATGATGATGGTGGCGACGAAAGTTTACGGAGAAGTAATCAGAATCAACGAGAGAGAAAGCACCATTCATGATTTGCCCAAAAAAATTGGCAGCCGTTTTAATTATAACGAGGATGATTATTGGCTTGCTCTTTGGCTTTTCGTCGATTATACTGTTTGGTCGAGGAGCAGCAAACACTAAAAATAAACCAAAATTATAATCTCTCCTCCTCTCTCACTCGCCCTTCGCTATACACCCTCTATTTTCAGCTTATTGCTATTTATTGACATTCTTGGACTTCAGGAGAGAAAAATGTGAGTTTGAAGAGCGAAACGGCGGAAAAAAACTAGGTGTAAAAATCGATAACTCTTCTCTCCCTAATGTGTAATTACGCCTTCTATTTCTAACTGCTGGCCTTGCTTACACTTTATTTTGTACTGGAGCAAAAACTAGGTGTAAAAATCGATAACTCTTCTCTCCCTAATGTGTAATTACGCCTTCTATTTCTAACTGCTGGCCTTGCTTACACTTTTATTTTGTACTGGAGCATAGATCTGGAGCAGTGGCCCGTACCAAAATAATAATATGGGCTTTGTGGTATGAATGTTGATGTTGATGAAAATGATTAAAAAGCAGGGGCCGTGTTGTGGCTGCCGTTTTGGCTGGAGTGTTGAACAACATGCAAAAAGTCTGTGTGGTGATGATGAATTCGTGAATAATTTACAATGATTCTCACACAACTCCTATATTTTTCCCAGAATTTCGCTTATAGGTTAACACACACTAGCTCTCTAATCAGCAGAGTAGCAGCGGAGAAAGAGAAGGCGTGTGTGTACATACATACAAAGAGAGAGAGAGAGAGAGAGAAACTTCCGACATGCATAACAGACGTTCATATAAGAACAGTTTATATTGCCTATATCCTTGTTTACACTCTTACATATTTTTGTAATCTTTTGGCCTTTTCTCTTTTTATATATATCCTTCTCTTTGAATATTTTACGAATTTGTTGACAAAATTCCCGTGGCGCTGACGCACTTTTTTACGGCGTTATATGACATGAAGATATTATTATGATTTTTTATCAGAATGGAAGGACACTACTGGACAGGAACTAAAAAAGTGCTTATGGAATGCTTTAAAAATTTTAACAACAAAAGTAAGTATAAAGACACAAGAATGAAATAAAAATTTAGAAAAAATGTGTTTTTCTTATTATCCAGAAGCTGTACTCGTTTGCTTCTTTTCTTAACAAAAAAAGTACAAACTTGGGGACATCATATCATCACATAATTATAAGAAGGTATCAAGTAGTCAAAATCAAAAAAATGTCTAGGCATTTGATACGCACGATGCAAAGCATGCTCACAGACACTTACATAATCCACTAGTCTCCAGAGATGAGGCGGATGAAATAAAGCCTGAAAAAAAATCAAGCCAGCAGGGATCGTATTTCCACGCCACAACAATCACAGCTTGAGAAGGAGCATTCTTGAAAAAAAAGTTGCATTGCGCACATTTAAAAATTCTTGCGACTGGCTAGATAATGACAATAATTTAAGCGATAATAGTAATATTAACAACGCTTTTCTAACAAAGTATTAAAAAATCCTTCCAGTATGCCTGTTCCAGTGCAAAAGAGCTGAAATCCTTTTAAAAGGATTAAACTGCAAGGCAATACGCACTACGCACACACACGTAAGCTGATGATAATGACGATAATCTTGTGCCGTAAAATAACGATAATGTTTGAACAGATCATAGAGAGGACATTATCACACGAAAGATTTTTGTCATTGTTTGTGTTGTTTCCATTTTCCTTCATCTTGTTCTTCTCTCAACCAAGTCATTCTTATAACATGTTTCACAAGAGAATAATATCATATCATTGTTGCCGTAGCCTGTGCTGCCTAAAGGTGCGTGCATAATCTTTAAATGTATGTATGTATGACATTATATTATGTTCTCTGGAAAAGCCAGATGAATACCTATTTGTACCATTGTCCATTCTGGATACTGCCTATAAACGGAGGATTTTTATTTTTCAGATGAAAATCTCCGCTAAAGATGCTTTATGCTCTAATAGTGGTGGTATGTACAGTCTTACATTATATTTGGTTGTTGGATGATAATGATAATGTGTGTATCTACAAAACGGATTACTTTTCTGATGATGCGCCTTTTCCCTATTATAATTCAGGCTGATGTGTGGGTATATAAAAGAGAAAGGGTTTTTTACTAGCTAGCACATATGTCGTATGGATTATTAATATATGGAATTGTTAAACCGGTGACGTGAACTAGTGACGGTAGATATATATAGCTTATATTATAGAGCTGGTACACAGGAAGATGGAAAAGACGAAGAAAAAAAGATTTCTTGATAATGTTCCCCTTTTTCTTGTTAATATTATGTACCCTTTCTTCTTCTAGAAAAAAGTCGTCGTTGTCGTCATCAGCGAGTAACATAAGCTTAAAATATAAAGCTCAAGAAGAGGATTTATGATCTGCCGGATTGGATTGGAAAGAAAAAAATACGCTTGGAAAAAGTAACGTAGTATATTTTTAAAATAAAAAATAGTAAGAGTCCATATTATTATCTAGAAGGACAAGTCTTGTGCAAGTCCAGTTCGTTTTTTTAGCTTATTTTGGCTTGAGCGAGCAGAGTAATAGTTGGTCTATGTTTGGTAGAAAATTTTAACTGGAAAGTTAAAAGAGTCTGGCCGACATATATAAAATGATGATGATTATGATGAAGCAGCAGCTACTAAAGCTTTACAAGTAACTTATGTCCTTTTATAGGGCTAATTCCTTTAATACTTGTTTAATAATTTGGATTGGGCTCTGCTGGAATGGAAATCCATTTTGGAAGATAGAAAGCAAAAACATGCTGTAATACCCCTAGCATTAAAGTGTAATCACAATCACGGCAAGCTACACACACATGGAGATTACAAGACGAAAAGGATTTAATACACGAACTGATTGTGAGTTGAGAGTTAGTTGACCTTACCTGGATATAAAAAAACTGCTTGTTGTTTGCCGGTACATATATTTTTAGAATGAAATGATACGGAAAGAATACAAGACAATACCGACATCCGCTGCCGCTGCTGCCGACTCGATACAAACAGATTGTCTCTCGGTTTTCCAGGTTGTCCATCATTCTGAAAGTATCTTTTTTATAACCAGCTTTATTGTATGTAGATGCACGGCTTATATAAGTTGTTAATGTAAAAGTATATTATGGAAGTTGACTGACAGGAAGAAAATTTTATTCTGTGATGTGAGCTGCTTTGCACGATGCCGCCAGAATGATCGAACGGTACTGTTAACGGAAAGTATAAAGTTGGAAATAAGCTACTGGAATGAACTGACTGTGAGTTCTGAGAGTCAAGCGAGTTAGTTGATGATGAACCAAGAGAGAAAATTATTTATCTTTTAAAGACTGACATAAAAATTATCCCCTCAATATAATCAGCATTCATCATCATTCTTGTAATTTGTAGAAAGCATTTCAACTAAAAAAACCGAAGTGATATTTTTAAAGGCATATGCATTCAATATATAAAAAATGTAGTTTATCATCAGGTAATCTTAATAATCGTCAACATTAAAGTCTTCTCACATTTTGAATTTAGATTCTTCGCCTTTTCATTTAGATTTTCTAGAGATTTATTTATTTATGTTCTTGGAAATTGCTCAAGCGAGCGGCACAAAGCCCCTCATTGGAGCAACCAAAAAGGGTAAAAAAAGAACTTTCAGAAAGAAGGAAGCTGATCAAATGAGAAAATCTCGAATGCGTTTTCACTAATAATAAAGTTTACAAAAACAGCTTTACTTTCAAACAGAGAGAGCTTTTTCCTTAATACTTTTGTTGAGTGTGAAGACTTAAGTTGAGCTTGCTAGTTGATCGATAAAATAAATAGATGGCTAAATGTAGACACGTTATTTCAATAGATCTATGGCCTAGTGAACCTTCACTTGAGTGGAATTTCATAAAAAAGGGGGCTTAAATACTAAAAATGGAAAGAGGTCAATCGATTTTCTGCTGAAACATTTCCGTATTTTAAAAGGGTTCGTTGTTTTTCAAGAAGTTGTTCTTGTTCCTTACTAAAGGTCTTAAAGAAGGATACAAGGAATTTTCTAGGTCAACGGGTTGAGGAAATAGGAGATATAGATAGCAAATATAAATGAAAGCTGAAAAAAGCTATTTAGAGGTGAAAAGGAAGAAAGAAAAGAGTCGAGGGATTAAAAGCTGATCTGCAAAGAAATTACAACATTTCTATTATTGTTAAAAGGGTACGGTTTTATAGATTTCGCTGGAGTGTAGTATAAACTCACAGGAACAATTCCAGTGGTGATGCGGAAAAGGATGTCGATTGTGAGTTCACAGGAATGTATCAAGATTCACATAGCTTGTTATATTAAACGCACGACTATTATATCGACTCTATAGTTTTATTGTTTAAAGTAATACGAGTAGTATTACAAACTGAAAGAGTTTGCATTATTTTTTGGGTGTGACTTTTACCTTGAAAAAATAATTGAACAATGGAAAACAGCGTTAGAGAATTATACAAGAGGGAAATGATGTTGGTTGGTGGTATTCCTTAATAAGCTGTAATTGGTAACGTGGTAAAAGGGCAGGTCCAACTATCATCGTCTTAACTTACATCACTTCGTTCCAGTTAGGTATAAAGATTAGTGTCATCATGATGAATTTTAAGGAGCAGTTGTGATTTAATAGCTTCTTTATCTTTTGGCATTGGAAAATTGGACATGAAGTCGGTTCAACACAACACATACGCAACATATCAATAAAATTAATAACAGATGAGGGAAAAACATGATGCTTCTCATTATTGTAAAAGGACAAGCGTTAAAAAATTTGTTGTTTCCACCTGGCACACTGAAACTAAAGTACAACTGAAGTCAATTATGCAACTTGACCATCAGTTTCCTTATTTCCTTTTCAATGCTCCTGCTGGAAAACTTGGTCATGCTATACATTTCCACTAATCAATAGCCAAGATTTATGTAAAACGCTTTATTAAGAACAAGTTTAGTATAGCATCTTTCTAGACTCGTTTCGTATTCAGAAAATGTAGCAGAAAACTTAAAGATATGATCATTGCCACGTAGAACATTGAAAATCGAGTAAAAACTGTGTGATGACCAGGATAACGATTATTCGCTGATGTTTTCAATCTAGGGCGATGTAAGGTGACCATATAAATGTGTATTGTATCATTCATGTGGGGGATGGACTACTTCGTGGGCAACTTACAATTTTAGCACAAGCTACAAGCTCTGCTTACTACAAGTCAGCTGTACAGGAAAATGATTTTTTTGCTATTTCCAATAATTAAATTGACTTGTTCGTCCTTCTGTTTCACACGCACTATTCGCCATATGAATATAATGTAAATGGTGACAATTCGTTTTATTGGGATACAATGTTTATTAAATACAAGTCTAACCTACAACGAGAAACTATTGTATAATTTTTACCATGAAAATAGAACAGGACAGATGAATATTTTTTATTTATATTCATTATTTGATTCACACTGACAGTTTGACTTAAACCTGAAGGCCACCTGCAGACTTTTAACACGCAACCTGTCCAGAAGAGTCCAGAGCAAGTACAAAAGCTTAATATTATCCCATCACTTCTCCCATTCGTCTACTTGAAAAGTCCGACTTCTTGTCATTTGCCATTGCACTGGACTCCACGCTTAACACGCATTCATGATGCTTAATATTTCTTTCCCACTTTTTGTACTTAACATGCAGCACGCAGCAGATCATATATAAAAATCAAGTACACAGCCGTCAAAACTAAAAGTTTTGCATGTTCAGTGCAAAGACATTCTCTTTCTAAACAATATTTCTATTTTGTAAATAAAATTCTTACCAAAAAAATTACTGGAGACGCTTCGTCTTTCTTGGCAGCTACAGGTGTTACCTTTTTTCCCAATGACTAAAAAAACTATCATCATAATTGTCGTCTCTATCATCTTAACATTTTTTAAGCCTGTTGCTTCTTCTTATATTCAAATTTTTCTTCTTCTTCTTCTTCTTCTTCTGCTGGATATTTCTTTCCTTCTTGCTCCATTTCAGAATCAAATGCAATTATGAAAATGGCAGGTTTATCACTACCATACTCACAACTCAAACGCATTTGCACACCTGTGTGCTTTGTGCCCAAGTGCCCAATAATAACACCTCACTTAAGTGTAATCCACTACTGCCAGATGAAGAAGAAGAAAGTATTTGGAGAGAGCCATTAAGCATATTATCACAGAAATGATGAACATGTATTACTACTTATTACTTCACCTTCCAGAAAATATATGGCAGAGTGAGAGAGTAGAGCTCTCTTAATAATCTCAAAACTGGTAAAAAGCCTCATTTTTCAATTTCTCTCTCTTATACAACTACTCACGTGAAACTGCGTGTAGGCACCTATGCATATGCATGCGTTTGTGGAGAAGTATCATCCTTTTTCATATGCGTTAATAGTAATAACGCTAAAATATTATGATTATTATGGGACCTTGGCTGTTTTGTTACCGTCTTGAATGAATTTCAACCAAGCTTTTATGGTGAAGCCAGAGTGTAAAGCCCAGCACCCTGCACCCATTCCACATTGCACCCTTTCATTTATTCGTCTCTCTGGAGTTTCTATTCTTTCAAATGGAGAATCTGCTGGAGAATTTTTTTTGAAGGAGAAGCATTTTGAGACCAAGAAAATGAGATAATAAAGTGCACGTACATATTTTATACTGTAAGAAATTGTGTTGGTTTGCTGTGTAACTTAATAATAAGAAGATGAACAACTTGCACACAACATTCTGCTGGAGACTGTATTGCCTTCTCCAGAAACATTTTTAAAAAAATGATAAGGTCCTAACCCCGAAAATCTAACAGCAACAAAATATGTAAATGGTAATGGTATGGAATGGCAATGATTATTACCATCCATCCTAGAGTCATATAGACCTGTTGGGTCTCATCCTTTTCATTTTACTTTTTGCTCTTGCGTGAATAAAGTACTCTATTCTCATTGTTACATGTCTGTACTTGAGTGTTTTTCTACAGCTTGACAAAATAGTCATTTATTTTTAAATTCAAAATGGAGTGAACTGGGTGGCTGGATAAAAATGACACACACGATTTTGTATATTCTTTCTTGCTAACATTTCTCTCTCTCCTTCATTAAATCCATATTATTTTAATAAGTCGTCACGTGTGACGTGACATGAATCAGAGTCAAGTTGTGTAATAACAGCATATTATGCCTTTCTTCATTCTTTCAGTAGTCGTGTCATGTTAAAAATCATTTTATTTTTTAAAAAGTCGTTTCTAATTTTTTTCCTCAAAAAAATTGCTTCCAATTTTCAGGTAAACATGCATAATATCGCGTATAACAAGTAATCATATTATTATCGTCACATATATTTTTTGCTGAATAGTTTTGGAAGTTGGAATACTTGTATGCAAATGCACGTGCAAGAGAACTAAAACCATCATCATTGCCACAAACTACCCCAAAAAGAGTATTAAAAAATCCTTGTTTACCTGCTTATAAGAACACCTCTCTAATTGGATGGGCAAGAAGATCAGAACAATTTTTATGACATAGAAAGTCGTGCTTGTTATTTTTTTCTGTGCACAGGTTTTTATGCTGTTATGATTGTACTGCTTGTACTGCTCCTGGAGCTGGACCCAAATAAACTTTTGCTTTTTTTCTTTGCTCGACATCATTGAATTTAATACAATAATGATGATGATACCTTCTTCTTCTTTTAAGGTTTCTTACCTGCACACAACAACAATCACTAACAATCACATAATTTTTCCGGTAGTGGTGGTGGTAGGCAGATTCATGCTCACTTTACTTTGCTGGGTAAGCATATACCGACCGACCAGCATAATAATTCTTTTCCCTTTTGATGAAATTCAATTGAAGGATTTTCTTTGAAAAAAATAATCTTTTTAACAAGCAGCATCATCCGAGTTTCTGTGTGGCTGGTTAAAATGCATTCTAAATGGATTCTAATTTTGGTTTAAATAGAATCATGCATGCAGTATTTCATAGGAGTGCTCATGTAAGTAAATAGGTAAGTTAGGGACATGAGGTATAATCCTAAAAACTCTTTTGCTTATTAGTACTAATAGGATGAATAGAAATAAAATTGAATTTCTTTTTCAACAAAAATTTTTGCTGTGAAAAACTATTTTTTAGATATGAAATGCCATTTGTATAATGATGTGATTATTAGTAGAGGTAAAGGAAATATTTGGCTGGGTGGTCTGTTGAATCTATAATAGCGTTTTCATTGGTGGTGGGAACGAACGAAATATGAATGTTTTAATGAAATCTCCGAATGTACTTGGATTAAAATTAAAATAGATCACACTCTACTGCCTACATTCTTTTCTTTTTTTGTATACTTGTCATTTCCGAAATATGAGAGCCTTGACCCATGGCCTCCTGAAAGAATATCAGTTTCAACGTGCAAACCAAAAAATCCATTACAAGTTTTAAAATTTACACGCTTTATCATTAAAAATTTAGGAAAATTTATTAGACATATCCCATCATCCACAACAAAATTATTATTTTGTCAGTAGCATCATCTCACATAACATGTAAATATGAATTTGATTACCGTTGTATTTTGCAAGACTTCCGCCATTTACTATGCACGTTTTACCACTGTTGCTAGCAACGTACGTGCAAAAGCGGTGCTTGCTTTTTTCCCCTTTCCTCTTCCTTTAATCAAGTCATGATCTCGATTTCTCTCTGTATTTTCAATTTATTACTGTAAACATGTTGTAGAAGAGCATACAATAAAATTAATGAAAACTTTTCGCAATAAATTTTTTTCTCGAGATCATAATATATTTAAACCTCTCACAGGACGACTTTGTTCTTTCTCTCTCTCTCTCTCATCTTCATCGCATCTTCATCTTCCCCATTATACGTCGGGGTTTCTGCTGCTCATGTTTTTATACTTCTTGTCTCAAATAATATCTCATCGTAAAACATAATTTAATGTGGAGCTGGGCCATTTTATATACAGATGAGCGGTGCATTGCAAAACGCAATATTAAAATCAGAAGATCACGAAGCAATCTTACTTGCTTGCTTGCTTCATTTTCTACTTCCTCTGACACTATAGTTTATAAAATTATCATAAAATGCTCTCCACTTGTCTTTGTCTTCCGCAGTGTTCTCTCTAGAGTAAGTATATTTTTTTAATTTATGATTTATCAAATCCGGTTCAAGATCACTGGGCCTTCTTGTTTCTTGATAACAAAAATGTAGACTAAAAGTTTTCATGCACAGTATTCTATGACCATCGACCTGAGCTCAAACAATTTATAGCGCTTAAAAATATGTTAGAAATTGACGAATGCTCCCTATTTTTACAATCAAATTTCTAAACAACTTTGTTATAAAAGCAGTCTTCTTTGTACAGAGATATTACTTCTCTTCCAGACGATTTACAAAACAAAGTGGCACATCTCTCGTATTTTAATTTCAGTTTGTAATTCACTGTCATTCCAAACAATTTATTATTCCTTTCCTAATATAGAATACTCGTTGTGCCACTAGTGACTTAATTTGAATATGTACAAATATGAATTATGTTATTATTCTCTTTTAATTTCTTCGGATTTCACAATGAGCTACTGAAATGCTCTACGACTACTAACACAAAGACTATACAATCATTTAGATTATTATATAAGCCGTGAGCATAGAAATTTTACCAGTAGTCCGATGCATGAAAACATGACAAAAGTTGAGTGAGTTTAATCCGAATTCTTCTTAACTACTATACTCGTGCATGATCAAAACGAAAAATTATTACTTCTCTACTCTACCATTATCTCATGGGTATGGAGTATAGAAAACACTTCATGGTCATAGTCATGATCAGCAACAAATCTGGCAAGCGCATCATTGAATCATTGAAAACATTCAAAACGATACATAAAACACAATTTATGTAGATTGCATGACTCATAAACCATTTTACTGCGCTACGTATGTTGTATATTACACATGTTTTCTCCTCTGTGTGTTTCACGTTTAGAAACATAAATAGAGTGACGGAATATAAAATTAAAGTGGTTCACTTACTAACTTATCTACTTCCATGTAGTGTTCTGTATTTGCACTACGATGATGAGGAACAGGCTTTAGGTAAATTGCAATAAAGAGAAAATAAAACGCAGAGAAAATACCTACAAAATACAACAACTCCTCAAGCAATAAAACAAGAGAAGCATTATAATATGCATTTTCTCTGTGAAGTGCTGAGCTTCGGTAGCATGTATTTATCATCGAAATTATCCTTTACATCACGAAAACATTTTGAAATTTCGCATAAAATAGTAATAATTAAATTGATTATAAAACGTACTACTTATTTCCTCCAGCAGTATTTGATATGGGATTGCGCATATTTTTTTCCTGGAATGTTTTTTATTGCTTGTTTGCTCCACAGCACAGCGCAGCGACATGACAGACTGTCTTTTTGTTTATCTGAAATGGCTCAAGTTGAACATCAAGGAAAAAGGAACGGACTTCACTTCCTTTTCAACTTGACTTTATACATGATTTGAAATAGAGTGAAAGGCATACAGATATTTATTTAGTGAAATTGTCGCCTTCGGGAATGCGGATGTTTGTTGTTGTAAACTATTCGGATAATATCTATCCCATCATCATCATCATCATCGAAACTGAAATCTACAAAAGAATGACTTTTCTGTTTTATGGACAGTTATTATTACATGTGCCACCAGCGACCTAGATATAGGTATAAAATGAAATGGCCTTAGTCAAACACACAAAAGCAGCAAGTCATGTCCACACATGTCATTTCATTTTCTATTTCCCTCTTGTGGCATGTCATGTCCCTGTCCAGTCCACTTTTACTTTCTCCACTAATACCACCACCGTAATAACAATTTGCATTCTTGTGTGTCCTGTGTCCCTATTCTGTCCACCCACAAACTTTTTCCTGTTCTTAAAAAAGTCCCTTAAAATGCCACATTCAATAAAAATTTAAGGATTATTATTGTTATTGATAATCACACGCGCGTACTCCAAGAAATACACCAATCCACCAGAGAGCTAGGTTTTTACAATAAAAATGAACTGTGCAACTGGAAAACGTGTACGGGAACGTGATCGAAAAATGGAAGTGGCATATGGCATATTACGACATTGGATGAGTTTTCCATTCCAGTCCTGCTGTTTTTGTCGTTCAGTTGTGTGGAGAGGAACCACTTTTTCTTGCCCTTTTCCAGTTCGTTGACCCATGTTAAAGTTGTACCTAGAGAGAAAGAGCAGAAATTCATCGCTGGAACATACCATGCACTTTATTATTTTGCACCAAAACAGCCCTGCCAAAAATCTGAGCATTACACACACATTTACATGTATGTACTGCTGTTCTTTTATGTTCTGGGGCTGTTGTAAAAACAAAGTGCAAAAAAGGGAAAAGGATGTACAGAGGAAAATAATAAGAGTTGTGATTATAATGACTATGGCATGTTGATGACCATGGCCGGTGATTATCCCTGAAGCTGGAAGAGAGAGAGAGCAAAACGAGGAAGGAGACTAATCATGACGATGATGATGATGATAGGGAATGGAATGTAATATTATGCAAGTAGCGAGTGATCTGGATTTCACGGTTGAAGAATAGAAAACGTTATAAACCCTACCAGCGTTGTTGCTTGTGTATCCTCTGGTCCTTTTTCCTTTGCTTGTTTTTAACACATGTTATAAGTTTGTAGTAACATAGTTTTGTGGCAGTTAATATTAGCGTCAGGCAAAACCAACAGCGATATAGTTGGTAAAGCAGGAAGAGGAAAAAAGAAAATAGGGTAAAACTGCCAGAGTGAAAAGTGGAACAGAGAAAGAAGAAGAGAAAAAGGGAAGGGTGCATAGGCGCAGATTGCATAAAATGACATCCTTTTCCACTCCTCCGGAAAAATAGTTGAAATTAAGCAGCAGGAAGAAATAATAGGTATGTTCCCGAGTTTAAACAATAAAGTAAAAAGGTAAAGTGTGGAGCAGCAGCAGAGATGCAATACCAAATAAATTTTTATCATCAGCGGAAGTGGCAACTGAATATATGAATAGGCACGCTTTTTGCCAGTGCAAATTAAATGAGCAAAATGTGAAAATGTAGAGCAGAGAAGAGAGAGAAAGTGTATATGTGTGGGAAGAAAGGAAAAAATGCTATTAAAGTGCTTGCGCTATATATAAATTTTATACTTATGTTTGAAGTGCTTGTTATTTTCTGAATGCGTGCATATGAATGGAAAAAGTTGATTGTGAATAAAATGTGAACATTGACTTTTCTTCCATTCCACTGAGCTTTTGCCCATCATCCAATACTTCCGTTCTCATACCAAATAATTTTTCCAACAACTGCTATCCACTTTCAGCTTTATGGCAGTGTGAAGTACATACTTTGAAATGTACATGAAAAAGAAGAACATAAATATTGCAAACATAGTATAGTAACACACAGCAGCAGCAGTGCAGTAGAGAAATAAGTAGTATGCATATTGAAAAAAATTGTAGCATGCAAACCAATCATCATCATCGTCATCAATTTCTCATAGAGAAAATGTGTATGCAACATGGCGATAAAACAGGAACAAGCAGCAGGAAAAAAGTCAGAGCACAAGACTTGTATAATGGGATACTAGCAGCAGGAGAGAGAGAAAATAGGTAGTCGTTGAAGAAGAAATTATGTCATAAATTTTCCACTAAAATACATGCTTGCGTTCAACAAAATTAACAGAACGAGTTGAAGAAATGTGCTATGCAGTCAGTTTTGTGCACACACTGTATGATTAAGCTGTAATAAACAATAACACTTTGAAGAGGAAGAGAGAGAAAAAATCAGAATGTTGTATTGCCTTTTTTAAAGAAAAGAGAATGGCAGGTGCAAATTAACTGGTACATGCTCAATAAAAGAGGAATTTCCCAGTAAAATCAATATCCAGGTCACATCCATAGAGGCACTTAACATTAGTCACCTCCACCTTCAAAAATCTGTACCGGTCAGTTTACCCATATAGCAGCTTATTATATATCTGTCAGTGGTCCAGGTGAGTATAGCATTAAAAAAGTTTCTCAAACATTGCATGGTGGTGTGCTGTGTAGGCAAATGAAAGGGAAAGGAAGGAAGATGGAAAAAATTGAACATGTTTTTATGGTGGGGGCAGTCAACTTATTAATTGCATGAGGAGCTGATAACACAAAAAATGTAATATTAGTATGGCATTACCGGGTTTCAGAAATGAGAAAACTGACCATTTTACAATTTACTGACAGTCAACATGCTATTTAGCCAATAAAAATAATAACAATTACCAACATCATCATGACTGCTTCGATCGCCATCGTCGTCAAATATAGTTTTTTTCGTTGCATGCCACCCTGAAGAAGAATAAGTGGAGTTGGAAGGAGAAAAAATGCGATTTGATGATGATAATATGGGTGCTATGCTCTGGTGGCATTCCTGCATGAAAAAAGGAAATCTCTCGTGCTTTTCAGCATTTAATCTTGTCCGGTGGACTATCACACATGTAAC